>JAPYZC010003789.1:0-11373 GCA_030522665.1 Ichneumoninae sp. A BG-2022a
TTCGTTGCCTTCTGTTGTTTTTTTTTTTTTTTTTTTTTTTCTGTGCCATGTTTCCAACCCTCCGCGCGCGATACCCGCGGCCAACCCCTCGCGCCGTTGTACCACGCCGCTCGCGCGCTATCTAACCCGTCGAGCCTCGACCAAGAACAAAGACATCAACTTGATTGATGCCAGAACGGACCACGAATGTCCGCGCAACGCCGCTCATCCACAAGACTCTCGAGACAATCCTGTCGTCTTTACAGACGTAGAAGCCGGTGAAAAATAATGAGACGGAGAGGGAGGGACCAGTGACGGCGGGCTGAATAGAGGATCCACCCTTCCTCCGCGGCACTCTATCTCAGTGAATCGACGAGGGGGGAGAGACCGAGTCGCACAATGCCGCCAGAACGCACTTCATTATCTGCATTTTCTTCGGGCTTTCCGAATCTTTATCTTTCTTTCTGGCTGATCTTCGGAACGGCCCGAATCACCCGCAGAAGCGCAGACATATATCTTGCGATCGGTCGGCGAATAGCGTCGTGAAAGAAGTGCAGCGAGAGTGTATCGTTGCGCTATCTGCCGGTGGAGGGCCGAGGCTGCGCTTTGGGGGCTGATTTATGGAGGTGGAAAGGAATTATGGCTCGTAATTTCGAGAGGAGCCGTACAATGGTTTATTGAAGGGTGACCCTTGGACGCTGCTCGCTTCGAAAGGGTTTGGCCTTTTGCACCTTGCGAATCTCTGCAATTAGTGTATTGCGCACAATGAAGCGAAAGGCTGGGCTCGCATTAGGGAAATAAATTATTATGTCCAAACAGAACTTTCAAGGACTTCGCGACGGTAAACATTTATTGACGGGTTGCTCGTCTGCAACCCTTTGAGTCTGCCAGGTATAACTGTTTTCACCTGTCTCGTCTTCATCTTCGATCGTGCATAAATTATTTGCCTAAAGGTTGAGTAATTATTTAGTTAGCTGAAAGCCAAGGACAGATTTCAGCTATCATGATTTTTTCCGCGCTGCGATACAAAATGGCATCAGGGCTGAAGCGTCTATATAAAAGAAGGCGATCTCGTCGAGAGCGAAGTTCCTTCGATCCGGCATGAGAGAGCAGAGCGGCCATGCTGCCACAGGAGCGCACAACCCGGTCATCATCATTAGGTTGTCAGGAATCGCGTTATTATGCTTTATCTCAGTGTGGCGCCGCGTCGCAGAGGAGGCGTGCTTAAGGCCTCGCCGTAAAACGAAGGAACGACGACCAACGAAAGCGAGGATAAGAAAAGCTTGGGCGCGATGAGGGAATCTCGAGACTGCATGACAGTCGATTAAATATGCTAAAGTCCAAATTTGAATAATGAGATGTTGACGATAGGTTAGCGTCGGAGTGAAGACACAAGCGCCTCGCGTCATTCGCGAAAGACGTTCGAGCTCGAATTTTATGAATTTTGTTGTGTTTTGAAAAATGGACGTCGTAGCTTTAATTCGAGCTGATGCCGATCTATCAAGGGAAAATTTGACGTCCCAAACATCGTTCGGCGTCAAATTTTGTAAGGCTCAAAGGGATTTTTAATTTTATTATTTGGTAAGAAGAAATTATGAATTTGATAACAGATTTAAACAAAATTCAATGGCGACACCAAAGTAATTTATCGTTATAGAAGCAATAGTATCGTGTTCTTCGTGGAGTGGATGTCGCGTCCAGCGCGTAATTTATATCTCAACGCTTCCGTGTCACAGTGACCGGACGGTACGTCGTAGCAGAATCATCCAGGAACTCTCCGCATCGCGAATCTACACCCCATTTCCAGCCCCGTCCGTCCGTACGTCCGTTCGCCGAGGGTTAGGCCGCGGGCGAAGCGACGAAAAATTTCAAGAAAATCGCCGACCCTACCCATGAGACCCGTCGCCGCCCCCGGCGTTTGATGCATTGCCACCGATAATTTTTAACGCGTCTCTCCCGCTCTTCTCTGCACTTTCGTCCCCGGCACTTTTCTCCTGAAAACCCTGTCGCGCGAGACTTTTTCGCCGGCCTATAGACTCAACTCGGATGCCCGCACCACTTTTCCTACACGCCTCCCGATGGTCATGAATTTCATGATCTCTTCGGATTCGCTTCCGGCACGGATCCGCAACGCGGCCTTCTCGCTTCGAAGTCACCCTCCTTCCGGCATTGCTCTCCTTTCTGAGAACTTTCCGCGAAGCTTTTACTTCTCTGATTCTTGGAAATTTCAATATATATATTTTTTTTTTCATCGACTTCATGTATTTATGCATTAATTCGATCGAAAGAAATGAAGTTTATGAAAATCTTGCGGGCTGCCAAAGAAAAAGAATTCGTTTTTTCAATTCTTACAATTCTTACAATGACACTGTAAGAATAAAAATAAAAAATTGTTTCTTTGACAGGGCGCGATTTCTTTCAGTGTTTGTACCTTTTTTTAAAACATGCAATAGCCAAAAAATGTTAACATTCAAGGAAAAATTTGAGAAATAACATTCAATGGGAGTGCTTCCAAACCCATAAGTTGAGTAAAAATTTTTATAATATCTATATATATATATATATTTTTTTTTAAAAAGCCCTCTACCGATCACTCAGTAGTTCACCGACAAAGGCTTTACATTATGTGATAAAATCTGAGCCGCGGCCGGTCCATTATGTACGTTTTCTATGGGTTTTTATGGAGGAAATGGATGGACGAATGTCGAGTTAACGAACAGGGATTAACGCTATATATATGTACTGAAAATCCAAGGCTCGAATAAAGCTTTATATATTTATATTTTTATTTTATCGGCTACTTAAAAAAAAAATGAAATGAGAATGTGCAGCGAGCCAATCACCATCGATTTGTAATAAATATATGTAACAGCCGTTCCATTGATTTTAATTTGTTTATTGTAATAAAATTGCGTGTCTTAGTGGGTCTTGAAGGCTTAATTTATTTCGGCTGAGTAAGGCTGAACAGAATTTCCTTTTTCGGTCGAATTTTCGGGAATACTTATATGAACTAAACCATTTATGGGGATATTTTTTATTGAACTAAATAATTTATCTTACAAGATCTTACAAGGTCTTCACCGAACAGTCACAGTTCGGTTCTTGGAGTATCCCATGGAGAAAGAAGAGCGACGTCGCGCCGGACAGGCCGAAGGGTAGGTATATCCGGCTCGTGAGCGAGATATGCATAACCGGTAAGGAAAATGACGAAAAAGGGTCGAGAGAACGCTGTACAAGAAGGGAACGAGATTTTCTTTACCGCGCCGATGACCTCGCAACGCGATTTACGACCGAACCCATTGTCCACAGTGAGCTTGAATTTCTACCAAAAGTCAAGGTCGCTCGCCTTTCAGGAATACAGCGATGCATGTATGTCCCCCGACTGCTGCTCGCCAACGAACTGATTTCTTTCAGCGCAGCGTGAAACGGTCCGCACTACCGTAAACACCGCGGGTCCAGTATGACGAATGGAAACGCTCCATGGGTCCTCCTCGCGACACCTCCTCAGTGAATCCTTACCCGGGGCAGCGAGAATCAGCGCTTCCCGGAAAATCTGGAGCGAACTCGAGGCCTACAGCGAAGTGGTCTTCCTCATGCATCCCTCTGGACTCCAGCCAATTCGCTCGCGTAACTTATTATACTCGACCGAAAACATGTTATTTGCCATCGGGTATCCAATTTCGTACTACATTTTTGGAGATACACCTTCGCATCCATTTTTCTGTTTTTTTTTTTTTCCTAGCAGCGGTTTTACAACGCCGCGTTCGCGCGACAATTAATCAACCCCGAGAAATATTGCCTCGCCCGTGATATATACGCTTGTATAGATATTTGTTTTATTTTATTTTTTTGTTACCCAGTCTCCGGAGTGGCTAGGTGAGAGAGAGGCGCGCAATTCTTTTTGGTACTCGGTGAAATTAGAATGATACTTTGATGAAGGGGTTGGTGCGCTCGCGGACTGGCCTGTATGTCAGGTGTTGGGTTGCCTGGGGTATAGTGGCTCTAATTAAAAAGCCGTGTCCGGCGAACGGGTGGCGGTATACGCCCGGCAGCCGCGTCACGGAACTCCAACCCTGGACGTGACCCGTTGCCATCGTTCGTATTTTTTTTTTCGTCAGCGCGCAGCGAAACGCCCTTTTTCTCTTTTTAACTCTTCGTTATTTTTTTCACTCTCTGTGTTCGCGTCGGAATGTATGTGTCCGTGTGCGCGTGTGTGTGGGTCTTTTTTTAACTCTCCAGCATCAACGCGCCTTTCATTTTTCAAATGGATGCTAGGCGAGAGAACCAGCGCGCTTATACTACGGTATAGAGGTGTACCGCGTAGTACATTTTTACAAATGTTGGGGGTACACAGGGATACGGAGCATCCCCCATTCGCACGTTCGCGCCAACGGCACCGGGCTGCACAGTACCGCGGTAATGCGTACCGCGACTCTTGGTCGCTCGCGACTCGCGCAATAAATTCTTCGCACCCTTTACAATTTCGGAAACAATGGGGCAAACCCGAAACGAGACAGTTCGGTGGTAAAACCGCGCTGAGAACACACGGCCCGAAGAATTTTCCGTCCATTCTAACGACCGAAACAAACTCACACGACAGCTCGAATGCGCATGAAGCATAGAACAATTATCGCGCACGTCCAGGAGGAATCACCCAAGGAAGATTCTTGCGAGGATTTGTCCCGTCTTTAGCATGTGAAACTTTCAAGAATTTTACTACTTCGGATGGAATTCTCATCGTTGGAATGAAGATTCACCGAGTTTATTTCAAATATGGTCGCGGCCAATGACGATAAATAAATGGAATTACGTTTTGAAAATGTAAAAACGTAATTTCAACTCATCCGTCTTAACATGTTGGATTGGAGAAGAAACATTTAACAAATTTGTCTTCTCCATAAAGGTCCACAATCATTTCTCCTATTAATTTTCCAATCGTCGTCCTCGACGAACTGTGTTTTTGACAAGAAAAAAGAATAATAAAAGTACCGGCAAAAAGACTGCAAAGTTATAAAAATAAAAACATCGCCAATATTTGTGAAATACTCTGAGAAATACGTTCAAACGTGAAATTAGGCTCAAAGGTGTTATTTTGTTGGTGCAACAAAAATGTCTCTTTGAATCTCCACATTTTTAATCGACTGATGAAGATAATTGTATAACAAAATAATGTTTTATTTGTATCAAACAACAACTTTGAGCGTATTTCACGGACACTTTTCGTTAATCCAACAATTTTTAATAACTTTTTTCTCGTTGTATGCAGATTGAAATTTTGTTACCGTGTGCGGTCAGTGACTGGTGCATCTACCTTCCGCAGACTTTTCGAATGAAAAAAGAACGATAGTCGAAAGAATTCACTGGGAAATCAAGATGGACGCCGGTTGGGATCGAGCGCCATGTCGGACAGACGTGAGTGACATCCCCTTAACGACGTGCCCTTCCAATCCGTCGCATATACCGCACGGAGTCCTCCTCGTCCTCGTCGTCGTCGTCGTCGTCGTCGTCGGCGGCGTAGTTTCCCCCCTCATCTCCTCCCCCCTAAACTGAACCGAATTGAACGGAATCCCACCCCTATAGTATACGTGAGCCACACGGGCCACGGCCCAGCGGAGACCTACTCGTATTATCCACAGTGACAGGACGCCGGAGTTATTAATGGCCGCGACAGTGACAAATGACGAACTGTCGGCGCAAGCAAGACTGATATCATGGCGGCCTTCGCCTCGCCTCTCTTTCACTCCGCTATCTCCTTCTCCCTCTTTTTCACATTCTCCAACCTTCAACCGTCCTCCTCTTCTTCTCTTTTTTCGCCCCGCGTCCCGGCGTCTCCGCGCGCTTCGTTTCCTCCTCATTCTATTCTTCCTCCATCCTCAACCCCTCGCGAATGGTTTGATACTTTTTTTTTCTATCTCTCAGTCTCCACGCTTCTTCATCCCCTGCCCGAAACGTGCCGTGCAGCTATTTCCTTCGCCTCCGTCCTCCGGTATTCGTGTATTTGTACGGTTGCGATATTATGTGTACAATAAACAGAGGAACCGAATACAGCAACAGAGAATCAGCGGCAACGAGGGGTGACACGAAGTTCTCGAGGGGTTCGCGGTTTACGAATTATTTGATTGATCGCCGAAGGCTTTCGGTGTGTCTCGTTGACTCAACGGAAGCTACACCCCTCAATTTTGAAGGCGTATAACTGCGATCCATTTCAACGTCTAATCGTATGGGCAGCGAGGAAAATTAATCAGAGAAAAAAATGTTTCGACAAAATTTTCTTTGGGATGAAATCGTGGTAAACATCGGAGATATGTCTCGAGTCGCCGGCGAGTATCTTACCCTCGTTCATATTCCTGTCCTCACGAATCCCAGCGAGGAACGAGGCGATCCACGCCGCAAGAATGTTCGCGTTATATCTGTGAAGATCTCCCATCGGGGCGAGGAGAGGTGACATCGGTATACGGCCGAGGGCCATTGGTGTCTCCCGTGGAATCGAGAAATTCTCGAGCACGAAACCCCGGCGGCGTTCTTGTGCACTTAGAATCTCGACGGTGCCGGGGAGGTGCTGGTTATATCGGGGGAGCCGGGGAGAACGAGACCGAAAGGGAATGGCCGAGGAAGCTGCAGTCGCCTCATTTATAATCCTAACTAGGAGCGGAGAGGACTATCGGTTTCGAGTTCTTGCCGCTATCGCGCCCCCTCCGAAAGCAACGAAACAGGACGCGACACATGTACAATGTTCGAACCAAAGAAAAAAAAAAATGAAGAGAATAAGAAAACGAGAATCTAAATAAAGCGGGTTGTGTACAAAATCAAAATAAATATATTTACAGATTATCCACGGCAATAACTCATAGACGGTTTGAATAGACGGCAGGGGGTCCCCTCCGTTTCTTCTTCGTCGAAACTCTTTTCCCTCCGTCTTCGACCTATTCGCCTCTCGCACCCTCTCCCTCACTCTCCCTCTCCTTCCCTCTCCCTCTTATCCTTCTTTCTGCTTCGTTGCTCTTCTGTATCTCGCGCCGGTTTCGCGGCTGCTTTGTATTCCAAGTAGTTCGCCTCTTCGCCGCTTCCCTCCCTCCTCGGACCCCGTCACTCGCCCCGACCTCCTCGACTTTGGCTTCCACTTCTCGTCTCTTCGTTCGCTTCGACCGCGCTGGATACTTCTTTGAGAGTTGGGAGCGAAAAATCCTCGTTTTCCCCGAGCATATACAGCGGCCGCGAAGACCATGGCTTGACACTAAGGCTCCTTGATCCACCCCTTTTCACCCTCCCTCGCTGCAAAGTCCCATACGGGCCGCACGTAAGACGAGGACCAACGCGCCCAACGTCACGAGCTCTTTGATCCTCGTCGAGCGTGAGCTAAACTTCCTCGCCACCTTCTTTCTTCGACAAACCCGCTCATCTTATATCTTCCTTGATATCCCTCAAGTCTCCTCGCCAAAAAGGATTTTCTCAAAAGAATTCATAACTTCCCGTGCAATGGCTGGGTGAAAGAGAGCTTTCGCACATATTCGACGCGAAAACTTGGACACCGAGGATCTTCGCCATTTCTCTCTCCCGGTCGTATACAGAATACGTTTGTCGGAATAAATCATTCGGTTATGAGGTGCGGATAAGGAAGCTCGTACAGAAACCTCAAGCGGGAGATATTCGAGGGTGCGCGAGTGAAATTTATGAGATACAACGTTATGATAGTTAAATTAACGAATAATGAATTATATTAATGAATCAAAACGGTTTTGTAAGTGACAGAGTTTAGCCAGCCACTTCTCGGGGCGAGTAATAACAGCGACTGTGCGACGAGGCTCGGAGGGGTGAACGTCGAAGTTCCGAGGGAAGCACGAGGGTGCCCTTCGGGCTTTTAATCGCCCTCGCGGACCGGACCCTTGGCCGATGTGAGAGAACAATGGATGGATTCTTACGAAATCATCGATCGGCACGCGGCCAATGTGGAAACACACACGGGGGATGCCAGGGTGAATCAGGAGTTTCGGCCGAAGGAGCACGAAAGAGCGAGACATCGGGGTGCGGGGGTGGCCCAAAGGCCTCGGGGTTGGCATTCTATGCCGGAGAACCGGAGGACGGAACACACAGAAGGCACGGGGAAACCGTGGAACAGAGACGGATACGCGGAAAGGGAACACGAAAACCTGATCTGCTCATGAGCGTGGAAATCCCTCGTGGCAGCCTTGGGGGTTCCCGAAACATCAGCGTGATTGCGTTCCTCGAAGCGGGAAGGGATTCCATTACACAGGGTGAGCGGGAGCGGGTACCCTCGTCCTTGCGTTACCGCCCTCCGCTGCCACTGCAGCAATCGGCTCCCTTTTCCACCGCTTATCCCGTATCACCCGCCCCCGTCGAATATACTTCGGGGCACGCCAACCCCTGTCGACGATACGTGCCAAACCACTTCCACCGTGATCCAAGTAAATACGGAGCGATCACGAGCGAATCGAATATAATCGCATCTACACGATGTAAATTTGATAAAAGCTGCATGAGGAAACAACGGGTTGATATTGTGGATTTGGCGAATGGCGTCTGACATTGGAGGTTTCGTTAAGTGTTTTATTAAGACGTATGACGAACACGCAGCCAGAAATCAATAGTAAGATTTAACCGATATTTATGTAATATATTGTAATGATCGAGCGAATGAATAACGCGCGTATTTAGTTTGGGGACGGATATTATTAGTACAATCGCATCTAAATATTCCGAGCACGAACTGTCACAAGGCTGTTCATTCAGACGTCTCAATCCAGACTGTTTTACATGACGATCGATCGTGTATCGATCGTCCGTTCGTCCGTCTAATGTCAATCCTAATTAATATTATGTGTCTCAACGAATAGTCAGCTATATATTCGTTATAATAACGTAACTAGATGACGTCACTTCCAGTCGAAAGTTATCGTGAGACTTTTCCCGTGAGTCGTGAGTCTCGCTACGGATTATGGAATTTAGAAACCGAGAATTTAGATTTCTGGCACAACGTCACTCACAGTAGAAAAATGACATCCTCAAATACGTTTCGAAATCTTCGTTTTTGGCCGGAAATGACGTCACTAAAAGTATGTTAAATCCTTACCGTCAATTTTTCTCGGTGCAATGGAAGAATATCGGATGAAATAAAACAAAATATATCGAAGCAATTGCAATTAATCTTTCCTCGCAGAAAAACTCGCCACCTCAAAGTACCTCCCATTTCGATGCATCACAATCTTTGCGTTTGTGCAACTCCGCGATACAGAGATCCGGCAGCGTGTCTCCTATCAATCCCCTGCGTCCCGGCGAATGCTGAGCACACATACCTCGACTCCATACTCCATCCAGTGTGTATATCATTCGCGACCCATAACAGCACACGATACTTGGCACAAGAGTAAATGCGGATCTGACGATATGCACATATTTGTTGTATCCAACCGTGCACATAGTCACCCGCAGACTCCGCGAAGCTTACCGGCGCGCCGAGCTTCCCGTCCGGGACACCTACCAAGCATTCCGGCAAATCCGTCAGCTTCATCGTACGACCTCGGTTTAGCGTCGATACATACGGTGTCTGCGTATGCCATGTGCCCGATTGAAACTCCGCATGCACGTACACCGCTCCCTGCAATCTACATAAGCGCACATAACCGGCCAGCTACATTATGTGCTCCCAAGATACAGAGTATGTATATCGGTCGGTAGAACCTCTCGGTACATAATGGTTGTGTATGGAGCGTGGAAGCCAACGGCGATCGGATTCCGCGAGCGAGAGAGTCACGGACCGGGAAGCCGAGAGTGGGTGAACGGTGGGGTTGCACGGTGAGATTGGTGGGTGAGCAAAGGGGTGGCTCGGCGAGGAGCACAGACTCCGCGAAGGTTGGGAGGGAGGGCGGGTAATGGGGTTTGCTGGGAGTGACACGGGGCTAACCGAGCGGAATCACGAGCTCCCAGGAATCGAATCCATGCGTCACCTCGGCTGCCAACACCATCCGCAAGCTCGCAAGTTCTCGAGATCCCCGTATAGAATCCAGCCTCGCCGTGCTCCTCGCTCGTCGTCGGCTGCTCTGCGCCTTCCTCCGCCTCGCTCGCCCAGCCTCCGTCTGATATCCCTCTTTCCCAGTGTACTCATCTCAGGATTCATCGGCTCCCTCGCACTTGCGTGCTCTCTCTCGGCGGTACCGAATTTTTCTTACATCACCGTTTCTTGACTCCGAAAAAACGCTCCGGTTGGGCTTCGCGAAGACAAAAAAGATTGGGCGTTCCGTGGAATTTTTTACGCGATCAATCATCCCCTTCCTCGCATCGGGTTGATTAATTCGCCTTAATTATTTACGAATATTATGATAATTTTATTATTAAGACGTTAAAATGGAAACGTGTTTTTGTAGAGTCGTGTGCTCTCGACGGAGGCAGCTCGGCGATGGATGATATTGTCAAGCGCGAAGAATCGCGGGATTACGACAATAAGAGCGAGACGTTGTATTTCAACCCCTATATTGTATACACACACACACACGGACGCGAGAGATGGTACAGTGCGCTGCGGGCGCGTGATACCTAAGCAACCATCAACCCCCGTTTCTCGCTTCCGTCCGAGAGAGCTTCGTTCCCGGCGTGCTCGTTCGCCTCTCTCCCGCGACGGTAAATGATTGCGACTCCGGGCATTATCTATTGTTGCGCCCATTCCATTTAATATTGTATTCCACAGCGCAAACAATGGTAAAATGCGAATTAATGTCGCTCGATTTGTCACGCTTTTGTGGCAACTCGCTCACCTCGGAACGCAACGACGAACGGGAGAGCCGCAAATCTCGCGCCGCATAGTACTAACCGCGTATGCACAGACGAATTCTTCGTGGCTGAGTGTACGCGATAATGGACAATAATGTTATCAGAATTTGCATGAACGATTTCGCGTAAGATATATTTTTAGGGATCGAGTTTCAGTCGGCGGAACGAGGGATATATGCGCTGGAGAGCAGAATCGTCGAGTAGGGGAGACCGGGGACAAAAGTAACACGGGTCAATTGTAACAAGCGGCTGCGCAACGCTGCGGATTATCGGACGCATCGGATATGAAGTGAGCAACATTATAGACATCACCTTATGGCCATGCAATCACCGCATAGCTGAGTTTTCAAAAATACCAATTCGCCGAAACTAAATGTGAGTCGCGAGTGCAGAAGTGATTTTTCGGCTGTTCGGATCGCGTCAGCTAGGCAACACAATACTAAATATTAGATCAAACAAGCACAATGAACTGAAAGGTACATTTTTGCAGAACTTTTTGATCGTTGAGACGAACCGTTTCAGATTGTTATTAACCGATGCCACAATAACTTTGCTAATAATCATGTGTGGGGTCGATTGTAACAGTCGATCCGGGTCAATTGTACCAGCAAT
>JAPYZC010003790.1:0-11371 GCA_030522665.1 Ichneumoninae sp. A BG-2022a
GCGAAAAAAGGGAAGAAAAAAAAAAAAAAAAAAAGAATCGACAGACGTGCCAGATTCGCGCTGCGCACCCCTGCGACATTCAACGCCGCACGGTCTATATAACCGCGGGCTGTTACCGAAATGAACTGTACAGACCGCGAATATTCCCCACGACGGGAGTCGCCGCCTTGTCACCGAGACGGGAGCTCAACAGCACGTGGTAAACCGTAAGCTTTTTGCACACGTGCGCCAAGCATCGGCCTCTCCGCGACAGTCAAACAAAAAAATATTCCTCCCGAAAAGCAGTCGAATTTCCCCCACTATTATCGAATCTTGGATAAATTCCATGTCAATTTTTCATCTGCATGCAAATAGTTCGCCGATTGTTCAAAAACCAGATGTAAACATTTAATGAAACGCAAAATTGATTACTTGAAAATTTTTTAATTACTTTTAAATTAATTGAAAAAATGTATACATTTTGACGAGTTAAATAAATAAATGTTAATTTATATTTATAGTTATTTATTGATTTTATATTTATTTTTATTTATTAATTAATTTTATATTTATAGTTATTTAGAATTTATTATTATAGTATAAAATAGATAAGTAAATAAATGTTTTCGAAAAAGAGGTGAAGTTAATTGTTGTTGAAGGAGGAGAAGTGAGGGGAGAATTGATTAAGCAGGCGGCGTTTAAAATCGCGTAATGTAAGTAACGTAAGAGCCGCGGCTAGACGTGTCTGATGTCTCGGGCGATTGTTACGGCGTAATAGTTGCAAAGCGTTTGTTCTCACAGGCGAAAGCGAGAAGCTATTTCACAGAGGGACTCTAACTGCCTCGCGGAATGAGCAAGTTAAGAGCGATGCTGAACACTTCTGCAGGCATCACCTGGCTTCGAGACTTGGCCCGTTCCAATTAGCCCCCGAACCCCCCCCCCCCCCTGCGCGCGCGAGAGATCCGTCGCGTTCTCCGCGGTGCGTCAACCCTTTCCCTCACCACCGCGATCTTTGACGCCGCTGTACACCGGCGTAACGTCGCGACGTCGCTTCTGGCCTCGACCCCCGTCGCGCGAGGCTCTCACGGCTTTCCCACCGCTAACCGTCAATGACCGAGCATAATGCCAAACGGTAACATTGTTGCCGAGACCACACACCATTTACTTACATTTGTTGCCACAACGCTCTAAGCCTCTCCACGTCAAGTCCTCGAAGGACAACATAAAATAAGAACATCTCACTTGTTATTATTTTTTTCTTAAGTTCAATAATAATAATAATGAATATTATTATTATTTTATTTTAATTATTGTAATTAAAATAAAATATAATAATTATATTACATATATATAATATATATATATATTATTTATTATTATAATTATATATATATTATTTATTATTATAATCATTATCGCGAAAAAGAGGAATACAAAGCGGCGATTTGACAATGGGTGTCGAAGAGATTGAGACAATTATGTTCGGAAGGGCCGGAAGTCACGCACCTTCCGGGTTCCGTGTCCGTCTGTTTACGAAGTGCGAGCACGAAGGGCTCGGAGAGAACGACGAATTAGCGGAGTCGGGAAAGTGCGTACGAGGAATCCCGGTGGCCGGGATGCGAAAACAATCGGGACTCGGTTTCCCCGTACCGGCGAGGCGGATTATTGAGATCCGGTGGGTCGAGGCGGTTTACATTATTTTTTTACAGCTTCTTTTTTCGGGAGGTCGAAAAGAGGGTTCTTCCGAGTGCGCTAAAAAAGTATTATTAACCGGACGAGCCGTGGATGAGCGAAGACGAAACACGGAGTGTATATACACCGGGTCGGAGAGGGGGGAGGGGGGGGGGACAAGGGTAAAGGAGTCGACGTCGGCGACGTCGAGGCTCGTTGCGCGGAGCCGGGGTGCACCGTTACCTCGTAAACGCGGAGAGGCGCAGCGGCGGGTGCGCGAAGTAGACGACGAGCGCGCCGAGAGGCCGAGAAACGATCGTAGGAGAGAAAGAAATAAAGAGAAAAAGTAGATGTTGAGAAGAGGATGGCACGTCGAGAGCAATGGCGAACGAAGGAGGATGCAATATCGCAAAAAAAAAGCGAGAGAGCCCGAAGATGTGTATATACATGTATATAATTTTACTCGATGGAGAATTCAGTTTTGGCGCGGCGAGTTCTATTCCTGGATAGCAATGGCCTCCCGCTTATTTACGGACCGACGGCTATTTCGTCATAAGCGATTTTCGGGACGGGAGCTTTAACGCCCGACGAGCACAAACCCCGACACCCCCGCGCGCCGCCTCGGCCATTCTCCAGGTCCGAGGAACGTCGTCCTTTTTTGTTTATATACCGATTTTGCAAATACCGGCGATGAAATAATTTCGACCGCAAAGAAGGATTAAAAAAGCTGCAATTAATTAATAAGGAATATTATAGATATTTTACTTTCATATTCGTTTCGTATTCTAAAGGATCTAATTTAGACATTTTGAAAATGTGTAGTTAATAATTATGTGAAAGCTCGGAAACAATTTTCTTTTGCGCTGAATATTGCGTGGGCTGGAAAATCGTTTAGAAAAAACGTGAATTGCAAAGTTTTACTTTCGCTAATTTAGACATTTTGAAAATGTATAGTTAATAATTATGTGAAAGCTCTGAAACAATTTTTTTTTGCGCTGAATATTGCGTGGGCTGCAAAATCGGTTAGAAAAAAAAGTGTTTGGCAAAGTTCGTGACTTTGTAGTTGGGGTCGCGGGTCCGAGGATGCCGGGCGCATCGACGTGGTCGGTAAGTGACTAAGTAAGACGGAAAGGGACCGTGGGGCATCGTCGAGGCGCACGGCTCGAGTCCACTGGAATACACACCGTAAATACACGAGCGTTCAGGGGCGGAAGGGGGCGCGCGTACGCGCGATGATCTTGAAACACGGAAGATGGATAGAGACAAAGATCCGAGGGAGAGCCGAGGAAGCGACGCGAGAGAGGACCCCGCTAGACGATTCTAAAAGAGTGCCCTCCGGATTTAGAGTTGTGTTTTGTGTGAATCCCGAGTCTTCGGTCGTCGTCGCTGGATCGTCGTGTCCCGGCTCTCGCGGGGCTTTGGTCGGGAAAAAGCGAACCCCGGAGGGTTCTCCGTTCGGTTATACGAAGAGACCCGCACGTAACTCGACTGGACGGAGACGCAGGCGACAAATCGTATCTCCCGTGGAGGAAGTATTAAACCTCTCCGGCAAAGCTTTGTCTCCCCCGAGAAACGCTTCTTATGTCCGGACTAATTTTGTCACGCTTGTCCAAGTAGAAAAAAAATTAAAGAATTTAAGTTTTTTCATTTATTCAATTGTTGTCGATCACACCGATTTGAACGGTCGAAAAGATTTTTACCTTCGACAAAGTATAAAAATCACAAGTATTTTGTTGTTAATGTAGCAACAAAAATAAACAAATATTTTTCTAAAATGAACATCTTTTTTTATTGTAAAAAAAGATGTTCTTTTCTTACAATAACTTTTTTTTTTAATTACAATCTTTGCTTCTCCCATTTTACTGTGCATCGGTTTATGATTGTTATATTGAGTACTGAAAAACTTCTCGGAAGGATAAATATTGCGGAAGATGCGGTCGGTGAAGAAAGAATTAATAGGAGAGCCGGGAGAGTCTTGTTGACGATATTTCCCTCGCGCAGAGTGCAACGGTGGCGCCCTTAGGCTCTCGTAACGTCCAATTCCGTTCCAAAGTGGCGTCGATCTCCCTCGAGCGTGACAGCCCGACCGACTGACTGGTGCGCCGCTCGCGCGGCTCTTTAGCGCACTAATGCTCCGCGAGCCGGAGAGTTCTCTCATCATCATCGTCGCCGTAGTCGCAGTCATCGCGGCTGTTGTGTATCCACAATAACTATAGGCACAATAGACCGCTCGGCTTATTCCGGCGTAGTAGAACGAACCGGAGGTGCCGTACTACGCTTACGCCTGACTGACTGAACCGACTTTGATTCCGGACCAAACATCGTAATCATTCATCGGAAACAGAGTCGAAGGTCGGGACAGCGAATTCTTGAATGAATCCGATTTTACCTCTTCATGTTTCTCTTCGAACAATGAAACTTATTATTAAGTTTCATTGTTTGCAAAAACGTGTATATGTATATATTTAATATATACATATATACGATTTTTATGGCGGATAACATTTTTGAAAGGAAAAAAATTGATTTTTTTTTTTTTTTTGTAGTGTCGATAGCGGAAGGTTGTTTTTGGACGAGTCGATTGCCGTGCGAGCGAACGATACGGTAATGTATACATCGGTGACGATGACGAACTGTGTTACGAGAGTTAGTAACCTCCCGCCCTCCTCGCCCCCACCCCCCTCCTTTACTCTGTCGGTAATTAGTTTAGTCTCGACTGATAGATCGAATCTGTTAGCGCGAATTAAATGCCCGAGTTAACGAGCGGAGACGAGAGGCAGGGGGGAGAGCACGCTCGTGTGTGCCACAAACGTGTCGTTGAGGAGGCGCGGCGCGCTAAAGACTCGGTTCAAAGTGCTTATTGTTCGAATCGGGAAGTACAGTTCTCCGTGAAAATAAACCGGCGATCTACCCGAACACGCCTGGCGCGAGTCTGCGCGAAATTCTACCCGCGAGCTTTCGTCTCGACGAAGCAAAAGTCTTTTTATCAAAACGAACAGAAAATAACATAAATATTAAAAAAAGAATCCTATGCCTAGGAATTGAATTTAAAATCGCGCAGTGGTCTCAAGAATTTTTATCCCGGCAACTTTTCCGTGTTCTGCATTTCGGTTACATTATTTATCGAACGTCTCCTTTTCGTCCCAAAAGTATTTCCGCACGAGTTTGGAACGGTCGGTTTTATTATTATTATTAATTGATTAGATACAAACTATTTTAAATATATTAAATTGTTCCGTCCGCAGAAGCTTTAAAGCTCGTACGCGGATATCACCCGTATGTTTTTTACGTATCTTACGTTATTAAGCTGATGGAGTGATTCTCCATACATATACTTTCTACATAAATAACGATCCATGTATTATTCAGTCTACGCTTTGATGCATTCCAGCCATTCATTTTTTTTTTCCGAAGGTGTTCACAAAAAATTCACATAAGAAATTCCGCAATTCTTTCTTCCGCTCCTCGGAAGAAGCTTCCGAGGAAGGTTTTATTTTCGGTAAATTTTTTTGTCCGACGAACGGCGCTCGATACAAAAGTCGGCATAATAATAATAACAACTTACGGCTCGTGGCGAGGGCAGGAGCACGACGGCGGCCGTCCACACGAGAATCGTGGTCCACATGTTGTTACACTGGGGGTGCTTAATAGCTAACCGCCTTCGATGTTTACATACACGCGCCGGTTACGGAGGCGAGCGTGTACGCACTTTGTCGTCGCACTCTCACAGATCTACTCGTACCGTACCCGCGGGGGTGAGCGGTTTGTTACCTCCTCGACGCGAATCCCCGTCGCTGCATAGCCATAAGTCGACCCGAAAACTTATCTTTTTCCTCCACGAGAAAAAAAAAAACAAAAAAAATCGCAAAAAAAATAACACTCGCGCGCTACGATTCCGAATCCGAGGAAAAATCCAAGTCTCCCCAGTTGATGGCTCGAATTCCCGACGACAAAATACAACACTCGAGGCAACAAAAAAAAAAAAAGAAAATAACTGAAATTATTTCTTTTCCCCCTCTCTCTCTCTCAATCACTATCGGCGATTATATTCTTCGACACTTTGATCACTTTTGTAAACGTAGCAGTAGCAAAAAAAAAAGATAATAATAATGAAGAAAAAAAAGAAACACTTTATATTCCAATAATCCGGCAAACTGTGGCAAAATCCTCCGCAACAAGGTTCGTCGTTGATTCTTTTTTTTTTTTTTCGAGTTGTCAACGCACGTGATTCGAACGTACGATCGTATTTATTTTCGCTGTTTTAAATTCGTCGATCTATCCCGAAGCGGACCGATCGAGAGCGAGAATTTCGTTTGATCAACAAAATTCTATCGTAGCTTTCGCACCGCACGAAAATTCACGACTCGTCAGTGTCACCGGCAGCATTATTCTCTACGAAGCACCGTTGCGTCGTGCGTTTTTATTTATGTTTTTATTTTTTCATCGAGTTTTAATTTTTTTTTTTTTTCGTAAAAAAAAATTGGGAAAAAACAGGAAAAACCGTTTGTAAGACTCGGACGTGTCGGCGAACGAGCGAGTCGCGCACTGACTCTCTCACGGAGCGGCTCCGAGGGACTCGACGAGGAGAATCCGTTCTCGACTCCTCTCGGCGTCTCGCTCACGCACGCCTTTACCCCCGTAGGGCGGCCCGAGTCGGCGTGGTGGGGGGAACGAGCGAACGAGAGCCTCTGAGACTCTTCAACCCTCCCGGAGCTTCGATCTCTTCGAAATTCCGTCGATTCTCTCGTACGCTCGTACGATCGAACCTCAGGATATTTTTTGACGAATCTTGCGAGATTCCGTGACGACGATTCGAACAGCGCCGAAACGGCTAGTTCGAATATCCACGCGTGTACAACCGATCGAGAAAGTATCCACTCTTCCGCCTCTTCCTTCCGAGAGAGCGGAGCTATCTCGGTTGAAATACTCTCGAGTCCCGTTCGCACTAGCGCCACACAGCGGAGACTTCTAGCACTGGGTTACGGAAACTTGGGCGGCCGTGTCTCCGTTTCTTTTCGACGTAATCCACGACTGGGCTTCTCGGACTCTTCGCTTATCGCGATATCGACGGACGGTGCGGAAGATTCGTTCTCTCGCACGCGGGAACACGTTACTCGCTTCGGTTTCGCAGTCTCTTCTTCGAATCGTTTCAAACTATCGTCGAGCACGAGACACACACAGGACACGAGTGCACACTGATGTTCGGTTTTTGTAAATCCAATTGCGATGTTCGACGATGACGAAGATTATTCACCGGCACGATTGACAAGTAAGGATGAACGTTTGTTGTGTAAATAAGGTTTTCAGTGAAGTTCGTTATTTTTGGGTGCTGAGATATTTTTTGATAGTTTGTGTCTTATGAGAGTTGTACACGAGCACGACACATGCACGTGCGTACGTCTCAAAGTGCAACCCTCGACTGGAGGTTGCGGCTGGCGAGCACCCCTACTTATAATCGCGCGGCAGCGCCGGCGGGGAGGGGAGGGGAGAGGCCTGTAGTGCGTAGAACTGCTGCTGCCGCTGCTGCCGCTGCTGCTGGCGAACGTGAGCGCGAAGGGTGGCGACGGCGGCACGCCGGGCGAACGGCGGGTGCCGGCCGGAGCGGGACGGGAGGGGGGGCGCCGGGGAGGCAGCTGCAGGCCGGCTGCACGCGTCCAACACCCCCACTACCGAACGCCACTGAGCGATACGAGACTCGCAAAACCTTACGCGCTCGCTGTGTTTATATATTATAGCTATGCCCAGGAGTTTAGTATATTGTAGTACGCACCGCCACCCCGCCCCTTCACCGGCCGCTCTGGGTTACGATCGGTGAAATTCTTTCAGGCAATGTTGAAGACGTTTTTTTGTGAATTTATTTTTTGTCTTCTAACTTTCGGTTGGGTACGCGGAGTTTTTTTAAACGGGGCAAGGTGGACGCTCCAGCTTTGTAGGAAATCAGCGTATTCGGGGTTGTCGAGGTTTTAAGTTACTTTTTCAGTTACAAACTCACGAACTTGTGTCATTTTTTTTACTCCTGATATTTTTTCGCTCCAATAGCGTTTTCTAAAAGTCCGAGTCTAAAAGTAGAAAACAATCCCTTTGAACTTGGGTTTGAACCTTTGAGTAAAAAAATATCATTGCAGAATTTGCTCGATCCATGAACGGAAAAAAAACTCTCGGCCCAATCTTTATCGGCCACTAAATATATCGATGTTTTTCAACTTTTATGAATCCCCTTCGACCCCGTGAAAGGCGGTAAAGTCGTAATCGCGAGAGACACAAGTCTGACGATAATTCGTTATTAATAACACGATTAATAATCGTTATTAAAAAGAAAAACATTTCATTGAAAGCTTACGTGCATGCGTGGTGGACCCCGGGGCTCCGCGCGCGCGCACGCGCGCATGCGCGCAGGCGCACACACGAGCGAAAGTCGACGCGCCACCGGTGGCGTCGTCACGATAACCCCACCCCCATCCCCGGATCCTGCGTGGCACGCGCCGCGTGCCACCTTCCTCGTGACGTCACGTAACCGAGCGAGTGGCCCTCTTTTTCTCTCCTCTCCTACCGTCGTGCGTATTATACGCTATATATGTGCTACTATAAGGCCAGTGGCAGTAGTAGCTACGCGGGCAACTTCCTCTCGGACGTACCTCACGCGCGCTTCAACGCAACAGCGGCGATACCCGCGAATCTCCCGCCCCGGGGGGAAGAGAATAATAACAATAATAATATGCATGTATATTCACATAACCGGGACACCTTGGCGCGACGTTTACTTGTACGCTTCAAATGCGAATAAATGCAAATCGACGATCTTGACACTGAAACTCATGGCTACGGAGCTTGCGCATTAAGGACACCCGTGGCTCAAGAAGACCTTCGCTGAGGCTACATGGAAATTAAAATATTCCATTCGAAAAAAAGCGTAAAAATTGATGAATTTATTGTAATTGATACATCGAATAAGAAATTTGAAATTTGTAGAAAAAATAATAATTTCAAACTTGGCAGCAGGATATTATTATCTTTTTTTTATAAAAAAAAAATCAATGCAGAATTTGCTCGATCCATGATCGGAAAAAAAAAAAAACTCTCAGCCCAATCTTAATCGCCCACTGAATATATCGATGTTTTTAAACTTTATGAATCTCTTTCAACCCCGTGCCATTAACTCTACGAGTCACAAGTCTGACGATAATTCGTTATTAATAACACGATTAGTAATCGTTATTAAAATATACAAAAAAAAAAAAACATTTTATTGAAAGCTTACGTGCATGCGTGGTGGACCCCGGGGTACTATAAGGCCAGTAGCAGTAGTAGCTACGCGGGCAACTTCCTCTCGGACGTACCTCACGCGCGCTTCAACGCAACACCGGCGATACCCGCGAATCTCCCGCCCCGGGGGGAAGTGAATAATAACAATAATAATATACATGTATATTCGCATAACCGGGACACCTTGGCGCGGCGTTTACTTGTACGCTTCAAATGCGAATAAATGCAAATCGACGATCTTGACACTGAAACTCATGGCTACGGAGCTTGCGCATTAAGGACACCCGCGGACCAAGAAGACCTTCGCTGAGGCTATATGGAAATTAAAATATTCCATTCGAAAAAAATGCGTAAAAATTGATGAATTTATTGTAATTGATACATCGAATAAGAAATTTGAAATTTGTAGAAAAAACAATAATTTTGAGACAAAAAAATGTACAGTGGAAATAACTAAGGATAAACATCCAAATTGTTGCAAAAAATGTCCGTTCGCCAAGAAGATGAAAGGAGACCTTGGTAAAAAAAAATCTATATACAGTATCTCTCTGTAATATAAAAAGATTTCCGCGGCGGCGGCGTGTCAAGAATCGAGGGGGGGGAGGTAAAGACTTAGAATAGTAAGGGTTCAAGTCCATCCTTAAGGGGTCTTGGAATAATAAGGGCTTAAGTCCATTTAGCATAAGGGGATTTGGAGTTATAAGGGGGGGGGGGGGGTAAAAGACTTACAATAATAAGGGCATAAGTCTTTTTTATATGTATATATCTCTCTATAATGTAACAAGATTTCGCCGCCGTGTCAAGAATCTCGGGGGGGGGGCAGTACTTGGATGAATGACCGCGGTCACCCATCCAAGTATTAAACCCGTCCTTTGAAGTATTTAGAATAATAACGGTTTACGTCCAGAAATGATTGCGAGCCACAATAACCCGCTAGTATATATATATATATGTATATAAAAAAATCATAATAAATCGTGTCACGTAGTAAAAATAATCGTTCGGAGAGTTCGAATCGCAATTTGTATTGTGTCCAACCCTTCGTCCGTGGCTTCTGTGCGAATACAAACGGGCGTCCGGCCCAGAGTCCAGCGGGACGTTTTCATCCCTTCTGGGGTCAGTCAGTCGTGGGGTCGCGTCAGTCATCCCCCTCGCTGCCGGCTTTCCCGAATCAGCGTCCCGACGATTATTGCGACAGCGGCGATCGTTTTAGGGTCGGCTAACGAGACTGCGACTTAATAATTTGTATCGCCGTCGCTGTGATACAAATAAGGGATGAACGGACATCCACGTACGGTGCAAAGTGGACGAGTCGTCCAGGCGGAGCAAAAGCGACGATAATCGCAGTGACCCCGCAGAAAAAAATATCCCCACAGAATATTTTCAACCCCTTCGTCGAATCGGTTCACCCCTGCCCGATGCACGTCGCGTTACGTGCGCTGTAATGGTCGCGACGATCCGGCGCAGCTTTAATGCACGGGGCATGCGGGACGAAGCCACGAGAGCCCGGAGTCTCGACGATGATCGAGAGGCTCGCCATTCGTTTACTCCCCTGGGCCACGTCTGACGTCATTTACTGGTCGAGGGACTCTCGATATGAATAGAAATACTGCACGGGGTCCTCACGATCAACGACCCCAACTTCGAGGGGAGACTTCGTTTTTTATTTTGCACCATTTTGTTTTTTTTTTCGTCGGCCGTACCCTTTTTTTCGCTCGAAGGTTTTCCCGCTGCGGTTTTTTCGTGACGAATTACAGTTTCAATTTTTTTTTTATTTACATCGGGGCGCAGTAGGCAAATGTTAACCCTTAATTTTAGCGGTTTCTTGTAACATTTAACTTGACTCCCTTAATTTACCCATTAAGTATTAACCTAATAACATTTTTATTTCTCGAAATCCTTTATTTATTGGTACAATTTTTCAGACTTTATATTCAGCGCTTGCCTTAAACCCTTTGATGTGAGACCTAATTTACACAATTTCATTTAACCATTGATTTTAATGCCTCGATTTAACCGATTAATTTACCCCTTAAGTATCAACATGCCCAAGCCTTTAATTTTACGTTCGAAATCATTTTTTTATTTCTTCAATTTTTCAGCATTTTTTTGCAACTGAAAAAATGAAAAAAAATTGCATACATTCGACGCAATTAATAACATAATACTAATTTACACACTTTCATTTAACAATTACTTGTAACGCCTCGATTTAACCGATTAATTTAGCCCTTAAATATTAACATGCCCAAACCTTTATTTCACGTTCGAAATGATTTTTAAATTTCCCAAATTTTTCAGCACTTTTTTGCAACTGAAAAAATGAAAAAAATTGCATACATTCAACGCAACTAATAAGATAATAATACTAATTTACACCCTTTCATTTAACCATTACTTTTAATAGCTCGATTTAACCGATTAATTTACCCCTTAAGTGTCAACATGCCCAAACCTT
>JAPYZC010003791.1:0-11371 GCA_030522665.1 Ichneumoninae sp. A BG-2022a
GCCATATTGGAAGCCCTAGAGGTACAGACAGTTTTCATCCCCACTACCTGCGCCACAGACCATCTTGCCCCCGGCCCTAGAGGTACTGTAGTCTACTTATAGTGTATCGTTTCCACTGAGAGATTAATTCCAACTTAACGAAAACTTAAAGAAAAATTCATTAAAAAAAGTTGTTTATCAAAACAATCTTTAAAACAATTCTTCAACAAAAAATGTTTATTGGAACAATTATTCAAAAAAATATGTTTACTAAAAAAATCTTTAAAAAAACGTAAAAAAGATGTTTATCAAAATAATCTTTAAAAAGATTCTTGAAAAAATGTCTCAAAACAATCTAAAAAAAATACAAGATGCAACCAATCTTGACAAAAAAAATTAAGATGTTAATCATATTTATAAATCGGGCGATAGTACAGTGAGATGTCGTACAAAAACTTGGCGAGCCAGTTTTTTTTTTACAATAGCTGTCGTACATGGTTCATTCAAATACTCGAGGGAGAAGGGAAGTAACTGCACCTTTTGACTTTCATTCGTCACTTATGCAACTGCTACTTGACTCATATTCTAGTTAGAATTGCATCCAACTTATCCAATATTTTACAATGTTTTACAATATTTTACAATATTGATTTATATGTTGAGACCTTGAGAAAATTAGAAATTGTATTAGTCGACTGTAGTGGATTCTTATACAGTAGAACCTCGTTTTGTCGGAGATAATATGGGTAGGACGTTCCTTGATGATTGAAAACTCTGATAATACGGAAAATATAAAATCCACAAAGTATTAACAAACAAGCATTGATTCTTCGCCCGTTTTATCGAAGTTGATTCATTCCAAATGCACGGGACATATCGCTGTAAAAAGAGCAGAACCGTTGTATTATGACAGTACTGGAATAGAAGATGTGATTCGTCGAGCATGCATCACGCGTGTACTGTTACGCGACTGTGTTGCACACCGAACGCAAACTGAAGACGGTGGTTGGATCGGTTCATGAGGGGATTATTATCGCATTGGCGGACAATGTCATATTACGGAAAGTATTAGAGTCGGTGTTCCCCCTGTTCCCTCGATTATTTGAATTAACCATGTACGACAGCTATTGTAAAAAAAAACTGGCTCGCCAAAGTTTTTGTACGCCACCTCACTGTACTATCGCCCGATTTATAAATATGATTAACATCTTAATTTTTTTTTGTCAAGATTGTTTGCATCTTGTATTTTTTTTAGATTGTTTTGAGACATTTTTTTTTAAGAATCTTTTTAAAGATTATTTTGATAAGCATCTTTTTTACGTGTTTTTAAAGATTGCTTTGATAAAAATATTTTTTGAAGAATTGTTTTAAAGATTGTTTTGATAAACATCTTTTTTGAAGAATTTTGTTGTATATGTACCATAACTTGGCTCATATGATTTAATTTTTTTTATTTTTTGTTTCCTCATAGAGGAAGCTTTGTTTTCGTGAAAAATTTTTTTTTTTGAGATTTTAGTGTCAGAGTACATAAAATAGTCTGAAACGTCGAGAAATGTGATTTTTAGCTGGCGTCCGGACGTATGTGCATGTATGTGTGTGACAGACTTGCGTCGTTTAAAACGACTATAACTCGGAAACGGTTCGAGATAGCCAGTTGAATTTTGGTACACTAGTAGAGTGATCACGTCTCTTCCCCCGGTACAATTTTCATGATGATTGAGATCTGTTTCGAGATTTTATGCGATTTTGAAATTTTTGAAAAAAGGTCGTGGTAGCTCTAACTTGCGTACATTTTGAACGATCGTCCTGAAATTGCACGTAAATATAATACTATGACCAAAGAACTTTGGTATTGAATCTGGCCGAAATCCATCGACGGGGTAAGATTTTATGGAATTTTGAGTTTTTCTGAGTTTTTTGAAAAATTATTAAAAACAGTCTAATTCGAGTAAACATGGAGGTATCGATCGGAAATTTGACATGGGAATGGATTAACACTGTACAATGTTTGGTATTAAATTTGGCGAACATGGATCGAAACGTTAAAATGTTATGGGATTTTTGAATTTTTTTAAAAAATTGTATTTTTTGTCCGACACGAGTTTATGTATCAAGTGTCGCCTCAGGAGTAAAATAATTTGGAGACTTGTCATCAGTGGGGGAAAAATATATTGGACATGGCCACAAAACGGTGAATATTGGATAATTGACTTAATAATTAAAAAAAAACTTTTTCCAAAACTCTATATTTTCGTTAATTAAAAAATAGGTGCACGGATGTACCGAAGCGAATACATCGGTTTATTTTTTCGCGCTGAACCTGATCGGCCAGACGTTTTGCATAAAAGGCAAACACGACATTGACGTTAAAACAAGTTGAAAATTAAATTTTTCATATCGCTTCCTCATAAAAGTTGAAAATTAAAATTTTCATGTGGCTCCCTCATAAAAGTTGAAAATTGAAATTTTCATATGGCTTCCTCATATAAGTTGCAAATTGAAATTTTCATATGGCGTCCTCATAATGTTCCTTTATTTGCGAAGCTTACTCTATGAGGAAGTCAACAATACAGAAAATGCTTCCTCAAAGAAGAAGCTTCATAAATAAAGGAACATTATGAGAACGCGATATGAAAATTTCAATTTGCAGCTTTTATGAGAAAGCTACACGAAAATTTCAATTTGCAACTTTTATGAAGAAACCATATGAAAATTTCAAATTTCAACTTTTTTAAAATTTATTTTTAGATTACTTTGACAGGCGTGTTTTTTTTAATGTTTTGTTAGGGATATATATATTTTTTTTTCAAGAGGTTTTTATGATAAACATATTTTCTGGACGAGGATACAAATTTTAAGTACTTGGCGTTCCTTTTTACTTTTTTTTTAAAGTGTTTTTTGCTTTGATTTTACCTATTTTTGACATCCAGTCATCTAGTTTGATTGATATTACCAACATGCGGGGATTACAGATCGAAAACATTGTTTATAGTAGATAATAAAGAAATAAAAGATCTTGGGAAAGTAATCGATGCACTAAAAAAATTCTTTAGTTAAAAGTGGCTAAGTCAGTTTAGATTGCCGACATAATTTGTAGATAAAACCATCAAGAGACGTGGTAACATCTTGTCTATGATAATTATTTTAGAATTAACGGCGTGATAACTAATACCCGCCAGGAATAAATGAGGAACACAAACATTCATTTAATAATGAAAATCAAAGAATTTTATTGAAATATGATGCCAAATAATCGATGAAATCTGGATGCATGAACATGTAGGAAACTTAATAGAATTCAGATATTGATTACAATTTGGCCTTGCAGCCACGAGGAAAGAAGCTATACAATATCAATTTTTTTGCGCAAAGTATTTTTACTAACTATTGTATAACCCGCTCGAAACTGACACACACTGTCCTATTTAATCGTACAACTAAACTAATGCGGGACTTCGTATAAAAAATAGAAAAACTAGTATAATATAGTAAATATATACACAAACACTATAATATATTGAAACGTTTCGATATTTGCGAGGGTTACTTGTGATAGTCGAGGTTGACCTTTAGAGACGAGAAGCTATAGTCTCGCTACAAATATCGCCTAGAAATTAATTCCTCGACGAGAGAATAAGATTTTTGTCAATTTCTCGGATAACAGACGGTTCGTGTATTGGACTCGACATGGGTTCTGGGAAAGTCTGAATAAAAAATTTAGAAGCAAGATTATTTGTTCTTGATTGAATTGGTTGGTTAACAAAACAATTTATAAAATTATTCGGCATTGCCTCAGATTGGTTCTTTGAATCACTCACGCGTTTGTGCCGCTCGCGTGATTAGACCCTTTATCACAGGCTTCACAAAAGGGGTTTGTAATCAATAAAAATGTCTACCCGTGAAGCGGATGACCAAAAAGAATTTAATTAAATGGGGATTCAAGGAAATGTTAAATTTGGAGATACCGATAAAGTTAGTAAGATAGAGGCTCAAACAGCAAAAGAAAATTGTTAGGAAATTGTTGTTAATAATGAAGGAAAGAAATCACGAGGTATCCTAACGGTATAACGCCTGGGATACTCCTCAAGTGCGAAAGAAGAAAAAGTTAAATTGAAATTGACAAAATGTGTCGAGTAGGCCGACGTTCTGCGTGGAACGATCCATGGTCGTCCCGTTACAATATATCTATACCGATTCAATAGGCTCACTTAGGGCGGGTTATTTTCATACATGCACAATCTGCAATCATAATCGCGCGCTAAAATAATTTATCACACCAGCAGCGTTATTTTTACACAAGATAGGTACACCTGTTTCGGCCACTGTACTAGCTGTGGCCATGTTAACGATTATTTGTTTCTAATAATTATTTACCCGCATTCTCATATTGATCCTTGGAAAGTATTCGTTTTTGTCGACAGACTATAAATTAGACTAGAAATGGTATTTACAATCATTTTTTATTTATTTTACGTTTGTTCTAAGAATAATATATATACGTCTTTACCGTTTCGAGGCCAACTGCGTTTTTGAATTCTTGAATCATCAGCAGATACCCAAGCAGTCCGCTTCATTCTCAGCATACTTGTATAATGTCCGTTTTGTACACTCATACCATGATGAAAAATTGCACTTGTCACCCTATAGCTACACTCGTTGATTCGTACCGTTGTGGTAGGTATGGCTTTAACGCTACATATTTTTTTCTTAATTTGACCATCTATTACATAAAATAGTAATAGTTGGATGATCAGAACTCTCAGAGTCGTGGCAATGTTCGTTCTTCGAAGCACGGGTGAAGCCTTGCAAGTATTACACGAAAGATTTATGCTCTTCCACTTAGTTATATTATCATCGATAATTTCTTGTAAGCTGAGGGATTTTTTTTCCTTTTGTTTGCACTGACAATAACAGAATGTTATTTGGATTGCCAGGATAACTTGTTTCGCTATCACAAGAGCGACATATTTGCACAGTTCTTATAAGATGATTCACCGTGTTTCGAATACTACACAATTGTTCACAGGCAAAATTAATAAACTCACCTGCATCTTGTTGAATTTTTTCCATAAATGTACCGCCAAAAGAACCGTGCACTTTTAAAATATCAACGTAATCGTTTTTATTCGGGGACATGTAGGCTTCGACAAATGACCTGATAGCTGCGTTTTTTCACACTGAATCAAAATAGCTTCTCTGATGGGAGAGCAATGTATGATATACTGTATAGCAGCTATGGCATAACATGATACATTGTCGCGATTTTCAAGACCTCTTACACTGCATAGAATACTCTCAGGAGGATTGTCTTCCACTTGCTGTTGGCAGGCCAACATCCGAGCGGATATTGACCAGATGTATCGTTTTCATGGCGTGAGTCTGAACAACATTGAAACTCTCAAGGTCAGGCCTGATTTGTTTCGCAAACGATTATACTCCACTATTGCACATGGATTAGCTTTGACTGATGCTGGATCATAATTGATAAGGTGTAAACCTTCTAATCTTGTAAGTCGCGAGAGCGCTACATAAATTTGCCCACAGCTAAAAATGGAATTACCTGCATCAACGAGAGCATTATTTAAACTCAAACCTTGGCTCTTACGAATAGTCATTCCGTAACTTAAGCATATGGGAAATTGCTTTCTCACAACAAAAGCTCGATCCATAACTTCAAATTTCACACTCATACGTTCTAATGTATGCTGTACTCCGGATGGCAATGAAATATCTATCGATTCAACACCGTTCGTATCGAGTGTTCGTCGTATGGAAATAACTGTAGCAATCGTGCCATTGACGAGACCCAGTGTTACGTCAATATTTCTTCGAATCATTATCTGTGATCCCACTTTCACAGTAATAACTTTTGACATTCCGGCCGTTCGTGAGTTACCATCGTCGTCATTACACAAAATTGTCAACACTGTTTTTTCATGTAAGACACACACTCGACAGTATCTTGCGCGATAAGTTCTATCTCTTCAGAATCTATTCGGGCCAACATCGCGGCGTTTAAGGAATCACAAAGCGCACAGGTGGAAAGTAAACAAACTGCATCCAATGGTAGTTTACACATGTAATCGCATATTTCATTCAATCGACCTTCAATTGTGGTTGTATTCAACTGTAATTTTCTGGACTGTAAAACTTGCGTATCCGAATCGAGTACCACGCCTATTCAAATCCTGGATAACACGTCTCTGTAGGAATGATCGCCCTTCTGCCGCATGTTGATCCTAAGCTCGTCATAACAAAATAGATTAGTCAGCGGGTCCCATGGCTCCAATAAATTCGTCAATTTTTGTTTTTTTTACAGACTCATAAACGGTGGCTCTTCATGGACAGGCGGAAGTTGTAATAGATCGCCAAAGACAATTATATGTCTTTTGCCAAACCAACCATCGTCGGATTCTCCGGTATTAAATATTTCCGTCAACCGCAAATGAATATACATTAACGTGATATTAGATATCATCGAAACTTCATCAATGATTATTAGAGCCACGTTTCGAAGTTGATCTCGTAATAATTTCAGAACGCTATCGGAGAGTTCTCGATATTTGGCCGTGTGCCCGTGTTCAACTGGCAACTGAAAGAGGCGATGTATCGTGAACCCGTCGACATTAAAGGCTGCTATACAGGTTGGAGCAGCTACTGCTGCATCTTTGTCAAGAACTTTTCTCGTCCACAACCTCAATGTTTTTATCAAAAAACTCTTTCCCATTCCTCCCTCCCCGCTTACATACAGTCTTATCATTTCGTTTTCAGATTGCAAAGCGTTTGTAACTGTATCAAAGATCCGTTTCTGATCTGCATTCAATTCTGCGATCATCTCTGAAAGATTATTTGCATCAAGTTTATCTCCAACATCTTTGAAGTCCTTCATAGCACCTTCTACTTCAACGGGAACACATTCTAAAATCGCATTATCGCAAAGTTCGTCTGCTTTTTCAGGACTCTTCAAGTTTTCGCAACCTCTTCTGTAACGAATTTCATGGCTAATTTGATTTCATTAATTTTCTCATAGTAACGCAAACCGTCGGCCAGTTGTGATTGCACAGACATAAATGCTTCGGCATATGTTTCACTTGTACCTTTGAGTTCGTCTATTTTTCTCCATGGTTGGAATAATAACAAAATCGCGTAATAATACAATTCTGGTTGCGTTTTGACATTGTACATACAGTGATTACTAAAACAACCACGTCGTCGTCTCGTCAAGTATTTGGATGCACCGATTTTATAGACTTCGTCAATGGTTGTCGGCTTCCTATCCGTAACGTTGTACCATTTAGCAAAATCATAAAGATTAGTGGATTCTAATTTTTTAGGCCTTTGAGGATAATACGTGTCGACAACAGAGGCATAAAATAGATCCGTGGATTCCGATTGCAGAGATTCGATTTCCGTACGTGGCTTTAATCTTCTGCTTCGAATCATATTCACATCTACCCATTTTATTGTAGTTTGTAGATCCGTGCCATGTAATCCAATTTCGAGAAGACTGTCAGCAGCTTCGAATGCTCCACATTGTCGATTACTTAACATGCGCATAGAAAGGTTCCAAAGGCAACTAGTAACACTCTTGGTCGAATTAAGAATTTCGAACGGATCAGCAATGTTACTTTTTTCTGCTTTAAAAACGTATTTTGTGGTATACCACGTTAATAGAGTAGATTCCTCACCAACAAATTGTAAATCTATATTTCCTTCCCAAGCGCAAAGTATAGCTGGATTATAATCATGAACATACGGCTCTGCTGAACCACGTGGTAAATCATACAGTCTACTCTTTGTTTTTAATTGTTTCCTGCCAGCAATAGCAACAGAAACATCTCGAAGCTTTAAGCTTTCTGTCAAAGGACGTGGATGTCCGAATTTGCAACGCTTAGTGTAACCAGTTTTAGTTTTCTTAGTTCCCATACAGTACGAGTTATGACGATGGCATTGATGATCTTTGACTCGTCGATATAATTCGGGCGAAACTTTTCTATCCGGCATTCTACACGTTACATATTTCATAATGAAACTAGCTATTTCCATCTCTGACGATTTACCGATGATGGGAGCATCCTTGACCCAAATCAAAAGATGGAAATGCTGTGCACCCCTGGTTTGATATTCTCGACGCCAAAAATAATGTTCAACCGGGCCAATAGGATTATCTGGAGAGCAAATGAAATCTAACATTGCTTGAAATTTGATATCGATAAATCGAGACGTCGACACGGGATCGGAAACTATCAACTGCATCGGACTTATTTTTTTTTTCAGTCGGGATGTCATTTACATCTCGAAGATATTCTACTAAATCCATCCAAAGCCATTCACTTAGACTGAATGTTAGGAACCATGTAGCAGGTCCGTAGTTTCGTACTTCTCGGTATCACCCAGAATTGCTCAGTATTTCTCAATCTCGAAAATATCGTACTCAAATTTGATTCGAGTAGTCCCTTGGACATTTCGTCTGAGTAGTTTGCAGCCGTATATTTGGAACAGGGATTGGTAACGTTCAATTTGTGAAAAATTCCCGCATTAATTTGTCGCAAATTATTATTGTACAGCAGAAAAAAGAGGTATTGCTCGTGTAATCGAAACTGACGATGTTTCGACATAAGCCTTGATTTAATAAATTCAAAATCAGTAAGGCGTACCGATCGCGATTCGTTCTAGCCATTCTCTCCATATGGATATAAATCTAGGAAACACTTCAGATCCAAATGTTCCGCTCTGTTAGCCAACGGGCGATCATAAATCTTAAGCATTTGATAGAGATCCGTTGCAGTTTGATTGATTTTTTTTATGAATGGGATAAATGCTATATTTTTCGTAATATCCATCCGATTTTGACATTTGCGTCAAGAGAGCAGCTTTATTCTTATCATGCTCGGATGAAACATCATCGTGTTCGAAACAGTCATTATTTGAGTCAAATTGCTCTTCTTGGTATACTGCGTCTCTTAGATTATCGGGCAGCAAATTTTCGGGAGATTTTGGCAACTTTATTCCCAAGTACAATGGATTATTGCTCTGCAGCCATTGTAGAATTAACCATACTTTTTTCAAATCGACCAGTTGTTCCCATATTACTTTAGCCTTTGTCGGAATACCACGAACTAGTATATACAATTCGTGTTGAGCATTAATTGGATCTCTATCAGGACAATATTTTTCAATGTTTCATCCATGGGCAAAGGTAGATGAAATGTTCTACCTACCACCTTGGGAACTTTGTGACTATGGAGTTGATTTTTTTTCGACACGGTACCTAATTTTTGTACTAGTTGAAAAACTTTTGCTCGTTGAATTAATATAGTCTCGTAAATATTGAGACTTTGCATCATCGGTGGAACTGGCCTTACATAAAGATCGTTAGCGATACATGTAGGTGGCATCTAATCTTGAGAGAATTTACCATCACAATATCGGCCGATATAATTATCTCCTTCATAAGGGAAATCAAACCTCTTGAGACAGTCTTTGAAAGTGTTCCAACTGTCGACATACTTTGATTCTTTGGAAAGATCAATTTTAATGGTGTTTTTCTCAGTGCACAGCTTTTCACAGGAAACACACGGAAGGCGTGGAGTATCATTTAATCTTTTGGTGAAAGCTCTGAACGCCCACTGATATCTCGACACTATCTCGCGCTCATTCAAATTGATTTCAAGTATATCGGTTTTGATAGAATCAGCTTTTTTCTGAGCCTCGTCGGCGATTCCTTTCAGCGTGTCTATATTATTGCTGTTTAGTGCGTCATCTAAATACCTCAATTTTTTATTGAAATTCATCAAATCGTGAACGCATCTCTTTACATTCCGCATAATCGGAAAATGCGGGGCTAGAATTTCAAGTGATAAAAAAGTCGACAAACATTCTTTCGAGTTTATGTAACAACCGTAGGGATGGCCCAATTTCTCAGGATTAACTTTATTAGAACACTGATGTGCAGTACGCAAAAAATTATCCAACTCACGTAATTCACAATTCATTAATTGTTGACAAAATGCTTTCAACTTATTCGAAACATAATGATCATCAGTCTTACAGAGAGGTCCACATTCTCATGATTTCGTTGTCTTGTTCTTCGTTTTTATCAAAGGCAATATGTTCATAGCTCTACCTTGAGCATCCATTACAATCGGTTGTGATTGTTGAAACTTACGATAGGAAGCGTCTGCATAATAAGCCTCAGATGAAGCAGTATGCTTCGACGGTCCACATAAAGTTTGCACTTCATCACGTAGATTTGAACAGAGAGCATTTGCTGAACGCGTCAAACATACCTCTATTTTTTTTACTGTTCGCGAGTGTCCTTCTAAGTCGGATAAGCAACTTTTTTCTGATAGTAAAGCACCATGTGAGAATACGCTCAACTTCTAATCTGCCTGCCAGAGGCGAAGATGGTGCGTCTAAACTCGTCCATACAGCCTGAACATAAAATTCTTTTGTGTATGGGGTTTGCATACCTACTTTTATACGTTTATCCTCCTTAAGTCTGCGAATCATATTTTGTTTGACTTCAGCTAGCAGTCTCTGTGTAAATGTACGTTGTCGAGTAAGAGGGACCAATTTAACCCGTTTTGGTACAATACAGCTACTAACGCCTCGATCACATTCATTTCACGAATTAAGGACGCTCACATTTTCATCGGTAGATGTAGATAATTTCATCCGCTTTGCTACAGCGCTACCAATATCGGTTTTATCATCGTCATCTATAGACGAAGCAACAGACGGATCGATGAAATTATGTTTTCTATTTTCGGCTCTCCATTTAGCCATCTGTTCAGCATGTTTACGCTTTTCATCCAACTTCAGTTCAGGACTATCGACCAACTTATCTTTGTAAGACGCAATTTTATTATTGCATTTTGATACGTTGGAAGCGGGTATGAAGGACTCTATACGACGATCAGTATCAGAGGAAAGATTCACCACCAATGATTCCATACTATTATCGCTAATAACGTTAACTTTGCTCGATTCCCTTCGGCGGGATAATCTCATTTTCTGGTATTTATGAAGACTCGAAATCTGTTTTTGATCAGTCAATAATTTTTGTCGTAGTTCTCCATGCGTTGCTTGTTTATCAATCATTTTACTCCTTTTCTCCATATTCAGTTCAGAAGATGTGACTTTTGCCCTGGATTTAGGATTTGAAGGGGTCAAAGATGTAATATCGCGATCGCATTCTGGAAGTGTGTTCACTCCCAATGACGCAATACTTCGCGACGTCGATTTTTGGGGGTTCGGTAATGACCGAGCGGCGGCGGGCCCATCGCCTCGATGTGCGTGAAAGGGGAAGCCTAGCGGTACAGCGCCTAAACGGTATAGCGGCGGATGGGTGAAGTACGGGGGAGCGTACGGGAGAGCTCGTGACGCCTTA
>JAPYZC010003792.1:0-11370 GCA_030522665.1 Ichneumoninae sp. A BG-2022a
ATTTTTAAGTAATCGTTGATTTTTGTTCTATAAAAAAAAAATCAACGATTACTTAAAAATCTGAAAAAATTCATACGTATTCAGAAAAAAAAACGAATTATTTTAATTGAAAAAAAAAGTTTTGTTGCCGGGTAATTTGTTAACCAATTAATTTTTGGATGAATTTGTTAATAACATTTTGCAATTATTATTATGCAAAATTAATCTTTTCAGTACCTTTAGTATACATGATTTTCTTCAGGTTTTTACACCATCAAGAAGTACTTGCAATTTTCTCTTATTGTTGTCGAACTTATGCGAAGTCAGCGCGCAGCGAGACTCCCTCCGTAAGTAGCGGGGGAGCCCGTCGCGAATTCGAGTTTGCGGGAGAAGGAGTTGAAGGAAAATAACATAAAAGAATGAAATACAGAAAATGAGAACGACGAGAGGAGACGAAATGTCAGAAAACGACGACGACAACGAGAAGCTGTGGAAAATGAACATCGGCAACGCGAGAATATACGGTACAATGAAAATCGATCGTTTCGTTATCCCGTAGGTGGTGCACGGGCACTCTTTGCACACTCGAGCAGTGGGTATCTCGTTATCGAATACAACCCGACATTATGGATGCGATATTATTTTAAAGTTGTCAATAAAGCCGCTCGGGCCTTTTATCGCTCGTAAAAATAGCATGGGGCTCCGCGGATGTACAACAAGCGCCTTCCCAGCGTAATCAAGTTTATATGCCCGATCGATTAAATATTACACGTGAACCACTGCATCGAGCGAACTCTTCAGGTACGGCAAGGTTCTCACGGTATTTCCTCGTGTATCGACGTTGAGGAGAACGTCGTAACTCATAAACGATATCGGCTTGAACTTTCTGAGTTTCATTCTGTCATCGCGCCGCGGACTGTGCATAACATCAAACATTAAGAGGATTCGAGCGTTCAACATTAGGAAAATGAGTGCTGAATTTATTAAATGAATCGTGCACACTTTCATGCATCAATCGTATTGATCATCGTAGACCGTGCCATACTGCAATATTGCAGTATGGCTAGTAATGTTTTCGGTATTGAGGATATATATACATATATATATATATATATATATATATATATATATATATATATGCTCAGGACATATCCTCAATCTAAGAAAACATTAATAGCCTTGGTTTTTCAAAAAAAATTAATTTATTCGTGGCAAATTTCGAGAAGGCACATATCAGTTCCATTTCTTAAAAAAAAAATGTATACAAATGATTGAAAAAAAATGAGAGCTCGCTTGCCTAATGTGAAACGTTTGAACCTCCTTAAAAAATCATAAAATTTGGAACGTCGTTAATCGACATCGTTACCAGAACGTATCAAAACATTTGCCTAACGAAAACATGAACGGTAGATAGAAAATGTGAGAGCGGGACGAGAGGGTGGGTCCGGTAGCCGGGCAGTAGTAACGCCCGGCTTTGGTCAGCCCGAGTTAGAGTAAGCCGCGCCGGCAGTAACGACCCATGCCGATCACGCTGGCAGACAGCTGATCTATCGGGGTCCCAGCTACATCAGCCGTACAAGCCGCACACGGGTGAGTTCCGCGGTGGTTGTGTACCTATGACGAGGTAAGTGGTCGCATCCGACAGTGGATATGTCCGGCAGTGGTCGGACAACTACGCTCTCCACCGACCGCATCGCGCGCGCTCCGCCTAGCCAGTCGTGTCCATCACTCGTCGTCGGCTCGTGGTAATTCCCAGAGATAAACCTACCGCGATGATAGCCTATCCGCCACCAGGTGAATTGTGAGACATCCAAGGTACTCGGTCGCTTCGGCCCGTTATATATCGGACCGTCGGTGCACTGCGCGTTTTGAAATACGAACTACATTATTTGCGAATCGAACGAATGGAATGGTATACATCCGAACCAGAATTCGAGAAAATTGAGACTGTAATGAAATAATGGTAAATAGCGAATCGTGCAATTTCCAACAGCTTCGTAGCACGGCAATCACGGAACAAATTACTAAGTCCCTCGTTGGCGTTGTACACCCATTGCGCATGTATTAGTATTTATCTGTGCTCGGAGCTCGGATTTTTAAGGTAGTGCCGCGTCAGTGTCGTATCTTTGTTATTCGGTATTATTTGATTCAATAAATTCCCGCGGGCGAGTCGGTAAACATACACAGATGAGATTTAACGATCGGCACGTCTATAGGATTATACTTCTACCCTCACTTCCGGATAAACGTTACTTCCCGCTTTGAAATATTAGTTTTCGACCGGGAGCGACGTCATCGCGGAAATACGTCACATCCGGTTTGAAAATGATTTTTCCTATTTTTTAGATCGGGAGTGACATGCGTATATGCCGTCACTTGCGGTACTAAAATCAAGTGTTTAAAACTGGAAGTGACGTATTTCCGGCATAACGACATGTGTAACAGAATTTTTGTTCACTTACACCCAGAAAAAAAATTATTTGACAGCCACCGTTTATTTGGTTTAAATGAAATATTTAAACCAAATAAATATTTATTCGAATCAAGATAATATTTTACTTGAACCAAATAAACGGTGGCCGTCAAATAAATTATTTTTCTGGGTGTATTCCAGTGAGAGAAAAATATTTATAATTAATAGTATACGTTTTATTGTTATTAAACCCAAAAGTTCCGAGCGCGAGAAAAGGACGTCTCGGCGTACAAGTGATAATTTCCCGTACCTCATCACTTCCGGTTGAAAACTGAAATGCAGCAACTCTAGATTCGTTGCGCCTCCATCATTCTACCGACGTCCAGAGAGCTGAAAGCCTCGCGGCACATGAGGAAAAAAAAAACCTCTAGTCTCGTCCGTCCATTTTACTGCCACTACTGCGTGCGACGTCGGCGTGATATTGCGACGAGTGAGACATTGGAAAGTGCGCCGTCGAGGGCTTAACGACGAGCCAAACCGATAAAGCCCGTTGGTGAAACGAGATTAGCTACCTCGTAAAGCTGTGGAAACAATAACTGCGACAGGATTCGCTGAGTTTTTGCGTCCAACGGCGCGTCGTCGTCGAGACACCGAGACGCGATCCTCGCGGTGACGACTCCAGCGACGTTCCCCGCTTCCTATGTCTGGGACCTCGGTAATGCTGGTACAGAATGTGCAAATGTTCGCGTAGAGGAGTCCCCGCAGCTTTTTAGAGCCGGTGTGTCATCACCAATAGTCGGAGCGTATATATAGAATTTTAAGCTTTCAAAGTACACCGGAATATCAATGAATTTCCAACATCACGCTTAATTAATTTCTCCATGGCTCTATCGGACTATCCTTTGTGATATTTATTTACTGTGAATAGGATCCAATCCAGGATACCGTAATTACAGTGAAGGCTCGACAAGGTTTATAAGTACAAAAAGAAATCAGGGAATCAGCGAGACAGGGGAGCCGATCCTCTCGAATTGCCGCGCCACCGCGTAATCAATAGATCGAATTCCGATGTATTAATTACCGGTGGCTATTAATTTTCAACGGCTGAAGGGGTGAGCACAAGGGAGGGTCGTTAGGCGGACGGTAAAGGCGAGTTGGGACAAAAAAATTACGGGGTTAGGTGAAACACCTTGCTGAACCCAGGTTCTCATCACGTTCATGTATACAGGCAACACGGTATGGATTCGATCGAAAGTTATTATTTTCGTCAAGCCTCTCGCGACGCGAGGATAATCGAGCTCTTCGTAAGCCGGGCGATAATCGCGTTATATTGATAAGGCTGGGAGGTGATGCGAAGGGCCGGAGCCACGTGTATCGAGTAGCAGTTCTTCAGATATACCATCACTGGCGCGCCCGCGCGCACAAACACACACACACATACACACGGGTTATCGTGTCTGCTTGCCGTCGCACCGTGATCCAATCATCCCAAGACCCTGTCATGAAATTGCCTTCGAGCTCTATTCCATCCGCGTGGTACGGCCAATTGCCCTTGCTGACCTCCTGCTGCCTGTCTTCGAACTCAACGGTGGCCGCGAAGGCGAAACTTTGTTGCATTTCGTATTAAGGCCCGCCTGTTCCGACAAACCCTTCCTCTTCTTCTTGATTCTGCCTTCTTCTTTTTATCCCCCTGAGCCATACCCACGGCTTTCATTTATTTTATTCTGTTACGACCCCCTCCTCCTTTTTTTCTTACGTTTTTCTTTCCTATCCTCATCTGTTTGGTTCCGATTGTTGCCCCTCAGCTTTTTGCCGTTTCGGTTCGCTTTATCGGAACTCGTTAACGACTAGTAAATGTACGACCAGTTACTCGCGATTTCTCACTAACATACGGTGCCGATCTTGACGGTGCTTTGGCGTTTATGATACCTACTTGAGGTAATTCCGTAGTACTTATTTGTTACGAATCAGCGGATTCCAAGTGATATTCGTCGCTTTTCATCCGTATTTCTAACCAGTTTCGTCGACCCAATTAGGTCTCCAGCAAAGAGCACTATTCCAAGACACCGCCAAACGCTGCGTTGTTAGCCCGGTTGTGCTCCCTCCTTTGGCGCTCAAGGAATAGCGCGTCAACGCTGCGACTCCCAACAGCGATAAGAGGATCATATTCTAATTCCACAGTTCCTCCATTGCCACCTAAAGCGCCAGTTCGGGACACTGCCACCTAAGCCTCGCAAGCGCAGCTGGCGGGCGCTGAATAAGGCCGCGACATATCACTCTCGTCGTCGCCGTCTACCTCATTAGCTTTTCTCCTCATTCCTCCTACACCGAAAATTACATTTCACCGATAAGCGGCGCAACCCCTTCCGCGTCTGAGATACCACAGCCGCCGATCCGCGAGGCTGCTCTCTTGGTTGGTAGCGAACACGCAGCGAAGTGCCACTTAGCGCTTGCGAATGCACGGCAATGATTCTCTCTATGGATTATTGACGTTCGCCGCGTTGCATCGGGATCATTGGCAATTCTGGCGACCGCCCGATGAGCTCCCCTACCACGCAGCCGCGACGACGTTTCGTTATCGTCCCGAGTAAAAGATATTTCATTGAAAATTACATGCGGACTCTCGACATCCGCGTTTCTCCATTTTTCCACTTCCGCAAGAACCACAATTTCAGAAGCAAAGTAACACTTTGTTCGCTACTGTGGCGCAATAAATTTCACGCTTTGCCGGTGGGTCCGAGAGAACCGTGTAAACCCCTCGCTGGGGTTTAACGCATGTACGCGAAAGAGAGCGAAGCAGGAACAGCATAACTGTGCACTCATGTGGCGGGATAAGTGGTGCCTCCGCGCCCGCGTACCTTGTTTGCTAATCCGAGCAGCGCGGCAGCCCGAGAGTATGCGGCATCCTCGTTTCCCTTCTCTTTTACCCTATATATAATGTTCCAGTTCGCCAGGGACCGAGGGATCATCTGTTGCGAGAACGGAGACGACGAGGGAGGAATTGCTGTTGCGGGGAAGAGCGATCGCTAATGGAGTTAGTCCGTTGCTGCTGCTATCGTTCTCTCGCGAGAGGGAGTGAGACCCGGTGGAGAAGGCCCCGGGCACACCGGGCAATCGATCACCGGTAGTCAAACGGAATTTTCCCCGACAGCGCGAGAACGTCGCTGAGAGACCGTGGAGGACACAGAGTTTCCACCGCGATCGGAAGAGCCGGGATTCCACTCCGCCTTCGTCGAAGTTTGAGCTCGAATAATAAATGCGACGTTGATTCGTCCCGGTATATCGGCAAATATTTTTTTCCTGAACGCTGAACCTACGCGGAGGAGGCAATGAACTCGGGATACGCGAGATACAACAAGGAAACCCGAAAGCGCAAGGACTACGGGGCGCACTGTTTTATCGCGAGAGCATACCACTGCGGGAAGCTAAGAAAAGGGTTAATGGCGACACAAAAAGAAAAAAAAAGACTGAGAGAAATAAGTGAAGCTCTTTGGAAAGCGATTAAGAGGTCCTCCGGCGAGGTTTCTTACATTCATTTGTTCCTCCCACCGCACCGGCTGAACCATCACTCCCCGAACTCTTCTTGCCGTACCTACTTACGTACTGATCTTCGGATTCATGTTGTTTTCAAACCGTATGGTGCAGACGCGAGCTGAATGTCGAAAAATAGGGCGTGCGAAGGTTTTCTCGTTCAGTGTAAAAACTGTAAATTATCTACATCCGCTGCGCTCATTCACCATCCGCCTTCTTCACCGGACATATTCATAATTTCAATTATAAAGGTGGCAGGTATATTTCGCCCTCGGTGAAATACATCTGAAAGAGTTGTGTGAGCGGTTTGCCTTGGAGAAAATCGGGTTCCACGTTCGGCCGCGGCTATTTACGAATCCCGTTCACAGTTGTATGCGATGCAACCCACAGCCCTTGCGATATCAGGTATGTCAGTAATACACGATTCTGTGGCTCGCTTCCGGGACAATGGGAAGTAGAGAATGCACATCGACGTGCTTTATTTTCATCAAGGGTCGAAAAACCTGCACGATCGATTCAGTTGTAAATTTAATTTAGGAACTCGGCGCACAGTTCGAATGACACATTGTCGCTCGCTAATTCGATGTGTCGTGATAATTCCTTCGACTCCAATCCTATTCGCCATATACACAGTGAAAAATGATTTCGTAAAATCGGAATATTCCGATTTTAGAAAGTTCCGATAATAAAAATAATAAATATAGAGCAAATCAGGGTGATATGGACAGGCGGGCGAAATGTCCACTCATAATATCTTTTAACGAACGAACAAATGGTCCTGCCATTGCACAGTTTTTAGTATATATAGATACAATGTGATTGCACCAAAAATTATAAAATTGTACATGCAAGGGTCACTATGAGCGGTGAATCCCTATTTCGAAATAGCCAGAAACTTGTCGAGCTATATTTGTAGCGCTCTGGAGACATTCTAAATTATAACTTTGATGGCAAATCTACATTATACACTTTAGTTGGATGTTTCAAGAAGATATTGGCGCATAGTAAACCTATTTTTTACATTTCTTCCCTAAATTTAAGCAGTGGCTATTTTTTTTACAGAAAATGGGTGATATGGCCACTCATGTTCCGGGGTATATGACCTCGTTAGTGGTGGCCATATCATTCGGATGTCGCGGGCGAGATGGCCCTGTGGCCATATAAATCCACTGCAATTCCGGGTGATATGGCCAATAAAAGCATTTTCTTTTTCGCTTGGAATCTGAAAAATTTGACGGAGGTAATTATTGTCTTTCTGTAGTTTAAGTAGACAACGTAAAACATAATAAGACATATTTTGTGCGATCCCGATGCTGCTCTAGGTCTAATTGACTACCATTATTATCGTGGCCATGTCACCCGTAGTGTCCGGGTGAGACTGCCGAACGTAAATATTTATTTATAGAGCTGTAATTAAATCACGCATCAAATACATCGAAAGTTCTGAATGAATTACTTTAGTTCTATGTCTCTATTGTTGATTACAACAAAAGTTTTAAAGTTTTTTAAACGGTACACCTCCGATTGTCATTGATTAAAAAACCATGGCCATATCAGCGCACCTTACCCTTAATATAAATGATGAAAATAATTTTGTAAAGTAATATAGTGTAAACTCCCTCTAACTCAATGCTCTCTAGTAGACAATTTCCCCTCAATTCTTTCTCAACGCGTAGCTACAGAGGAGAAGGCGTTATCCCCACTTTCGTGAATTTGTTTGTTATCTAACCAAACCTAACCATTTGGCGAGCTTCACATGGGTCATGGAAGGCTGTGGTGGTGGATTTCCTCTAAAAGGCCACTCTCTCTAGTATCACGGAAATCCGGCCCCGACAGCGTTGAGTTAGAGGGAGTTCACTGTACAAACCTGTCCTTCTATTTCACGTGTCATTAACAATTTTAGTTTGTACTTTTGTTTGTAAAACTAGAAACGGATGGCGATCGGAAAATTAAAAAAAAAGTTGCGGACGTTTGCGGACAATAAGGTGTTATAAAAAAAAACTTTTTCAGTGTGTATATATCATGCCGAACGTCCGTAGCAGCTGTCAATCCATACATCGATTCGACTGGCTGATGCTTTGACTGACTCCGTGACAATCCGTTTTTGCATGAAAGAGAACTGTGCGTGTCTGTCCGCATGTGCATGTGCCCGAGAGATACACGTTGGGGTGTAAAGAGGGCCGAGATGGAGAACGCGACAGCTTAGGCAAAGCCTTCGTCGATAAATCGATATCGTATAAACGGCACGTTTCACTCTCCCGGCGTAGCCCGATTCCACGGAGATAAGCCCTCGAGCATTCAGACGGGATCTTGGTACGTATGCAAACACACGTGGAATATTTATGCGTTCGCCGTATTTACGAGAGCGACATGGACGGGGGAGGTGCAGGAAAGAGATGCGGAGAAGGAAGAAGCACGGCGGTACTTTCTAGCATAGCTGGGTGTATAGCGAGAGTTGTACCTTGTACGCGAAACTATGTGCCGCGGTGGAGATTTTCTGATCGCGCGCGGGCCATCGTCGTGCGTGCGGAGGTAGGGGAGCGCGGGGCAAAATGGTACAGCGGGGCAAAACGGAATAATGAGACAAAACTCAATTCTCCAATAAATTTTGGATGGTGGCGATGGTGGTACGTGGGGCAAAACGGGTTTGAAAATCCGGATGTATTGTTGGGACAAAATGGAGTATCCAAAGATCATTGGAAAATTGAGTTTTGTCCACGTTGTCCCGTTTTGCCCCGCTGTGCAATTTTGCCCCGGTCTCCCCTAGGCACATGGAACAGAAATCGTCCACTTATAGATATGTATTACTAGCAGGTTGTTGTCGCTCAGGCGCTTCGCGCCCTCGCTATGGACTATGGAATTTACAAACCAGAAACTCGGATTTCGGGAGATTTACCGGAAATTGGTCACTTCCGATGTGAAATTCTCATTTTTGGACCGGATGTGATCCATTTCCGGTGTGACATCACTGGCGGTCGAAAAATGAGATTTTCAAACCGTCAGTGACGTAACAACGAAATATTTCAATTTGGAATGTACCTCGAATGCAGCCGGTGACGGAACGGTACATGCGCAGCGATAACATTTTTTGTCGAGCGGATATGTTGAGTCCGACTCAATATCGGGTTCGGGCGGATAGGGTCTTAAGCGCCGGGCGACTACAAGAGCCTCGGCAAGTGGTGTGGTTCCGCAGTCGTGCCATGGTTGAATTACTTGGGTCGATGGTTCGGCGTTCGTTGTGAAAATGCAGGACCGTTCGAAAACGCGCTGTATTGATATTTCTCTGGCGCACAGTGCGCGGTGCGGAAGAGTCGGGTGCACCACAGCATCGTAAATCGTACTCTGTGTAACGATCGGGCATAGTAATGAGGACAAATGAAGTGGCTGAATTATACGCGAATGTCCCTGTGGGAGAGAGAGCAGGTAGCGAACGGGCGGGGAATGGAAACGCGGAGAGGAGCCAGAGGCAAAGGGCCGGGAGAGAGGCTCATGAGTTATTCATGGAGTCTATCATAGCCACTCCATCCAGATTGCGAGATTAATCGAGCTCGAACAGCCCTTTGCTCGTCGGCAATCCCGAATCTCTCTCGGTCTTTCTCGTTGATTCCGAGATTCCTCTTTTGCCTGTCGGCCACGTCCGGTGGTTCTCCAGTTAAAAAATTCTCCATCGAGCTTTGTCCGCACTTGCGTGAACGGGATTTTTCTTCGGTGAAAACGGGGCTTCCGTCATAGAAGCTCACTCATAATGGCCTCGAACCCCTCGCTACATCAGAACCAACTGTGGCTTTCAGGACGAAGCACGCAGCACCTTTCCTTCGAACGATGAGTGCTCGGCGAACAACGAAAGAGTGGGCAGGAAGAGGCGGAGGACTTCTTTCGATCCTCTCGTAAGCGATGAGGCGGCACGGTGGGTCTAAGCGATGATCGACGCAAGCGAAGCAACTGGTACGTATCATCCCTGTTACACAGGCAGATGCCGCTTCCGGGGTGAATCTATCGGCATCGCTTTTTCCGGCGGCCGTGAAAGATGCTTCGTTACCAGCGATTCTTATCACATATCCGACGTTGTCCGCGGGTCTGAGGCCGGTTTCACATCGACGGGATCGCGACGAAAATAAATATTGTCCATTCGACATTCTCCGGACGACCGTAAACGACTGTCTCTTCATCTCGGTGGAAATAAGAACGACGGGGAACAGCGGCGAGGGACAGTAAATGGGGGAAAGAGGAGAAAAAGAGGACACTGCATCAGCCTCGCGAACTCGTCGACTCGGCGAGCAATGATTTGTCCTTGGCCATTACTACCAGGCGAGTTAAATCGAGTAAAAGCACAGCGGGAGAACTCTCGCCCACCCCCGCAGCCCCCGCAGCCGTTAGGTGCTCTTTGCGCGGGAGGAAGAAAGAGCGAACGAGTGGACTGGCTGTAAAAGAGTTTTTTCGCGCGCACGTACGCTACGGTCCACACGTGTATGTCAATACGCTGGAAGCGGGAGCTCTTGGACTGAGGTACTTTCCAAAGGTGCTGCCGGGAGGACACGATCAGTAAAATAATAATGGTGGCCAGTCGAAGAGAAAAGCCGGGTGGCCGGGGAGGGGGTGGTGGGGGGAAGTCACGAAGAGTACCTTTCCGTTGTATATACTGTCCGGCAGTGAACTATAGTGCTCGACAAGACAGGACCACCGGCGAGTGTCTGGTACTTGTGCGAGACCAACTGTTTTCAGAGCTCCGCTGAGAATAGATGGAGACATTCGGGAAGGGGGGGGGGGCGATGGCGAGAGAGGTCTCAAGGCAACGGGGCCTCGGAAGAACCTTGGGGAGAGGACAGGATAAATAAAGATCGACCTAGCCTCTCCGGGCCATTCTCTCAGAGTCGGTGCAGCGTACGCTATATCGGGGGTGGTTTATCGGAGGGACGGAGGACGGGCGCGCGCCAGAGTGTATCGGAACTTCCCTCGTCCCGGGCTCCTAAATTAGGGTGTCGATTAAACCACTCGTTTAGTTTCCGTATAACCCTCCGGTCCTCTTTCTTTCCGACTACCCGCGAGACCATCCCGAAAGCCGAACAGGCAAATGAATCTTGGCAAGAGGATCGTGGTTGTCTCGGCGACGGCAGTCGTTTGTCTCGGGCCGGGCGGGATGGGCCAGGGGACCAACGTCCCACCGGTAAAAACTGAAGGACGTGAAACGGTAGAATTAAAAAAAATTATATAAAGATAGAAATGTAATGCCTGCTCTCGTTGGAGAGTCATTGGACTCCATTGTCATTTTAAGGGTCACCATCGAAGTACAATGTACCAGGACGTTTCTCTGGCAGGCGCCGAACGAATGTCCGATACGTTTCCGAACCGTGAAATTCTCTACCACCGGCGGGGTCGACGATCCAAAATCTGTTGCACGATTTCTTTTCTTACTACGCTTTTTTTTATTTCATTGTTTTTTTTTTTTT
>JAPYZC010003793.1:0-43491 GCA_030522665.1 Ichneumoninae sp. A BG-2022a
AACATTGGGACACGCAGTGTCCGAATATAGGGACGTGCCGAAAAACCGCGTCCGAAGATCGGTACATTTGGGCTCTCTTGATACTTTCTTCCGTAATTACAAAAATATTTATCCTTTTATAATTAACCGGTGACTTTTGGAAACTAGAAACTGTCAGCTTGATATTGGTTTCGGTTATTTCAAGAAAAAAAAAGTTTTTGATAAATTAATAACTGCTGGAATCTTAGGCCGTCTTAACCGTACGATCATTGGTACCTTTACCTAACCGTCATATTTTATTATTTCCAAAGGAAAGACGACTGCAGAAACTGGAGTTGCGCCGCAAGGGTATTCGATTCTTCGCTCCATCTGTTGTGTTTCCAATTGTGTATTTTTTTTTTTTTTTTATAGAACCCTGGACTACACGAGTACGAATAGGGTAGAGCGGGGCAAAATGGGACAGCGGGGCAAAACGGGACATGGGGCAAAACGTGATTTTCCAATAATTTCTGGATGCCCGAATTCACCCCATCGTTACCTCAGGCTTTTCTGCCCCGTTTTGCCACCTTGTCCGATCCAAAAATGATGGGAAAATTTATTTTTGCCTAACTGTCCCGTTTTGCCCCCTTGCCCCTTTTTGCTCCGCTCTTCCCTACTTCGTAACAATTTTACACAACCAGGAAGACAGAGAAAATGGATGTCTCAGATTATGGCCTCGCGAAGGGAGAAATATAAGAGGAGGTTTCTTCTTTGGGATTCCTTTTCTTCGCTTCGGTTGACACTCCGGATTGGTCAAGTTTCGAATCAAGTTACCTTTCATCCGAGATCACCCACCGAGCTCCTAATGGGGCTCGAATGGGGCAAAGACGTATTCCGGACGTTGGTCATGCCAAAGTCTCCGAACGCAGCTCGCGATCGCAATCTTGCTTCTTCGCTAGTTGGATCAACGTTACATGGACAATGGTGCGTCGAAGAAGAGAAAAAGTGTAACAATGCATTCGTACTCCGGGACGCGTGTCTTCGGTTTGCCATTCGCTGCCGGCAGTTATATATATATACATATATATAAAATACGTGAAAAATCGTGAGAAAATACACTCTTACGTAAATCCAACTATTCCGTATTGTCCTCGCATTACAATATTGTTCCGGTGTTTCTCGGTCTCTGGCTCGTTGGGGTTTACAATGAGACTGCAAGGTTTCGGGGAGGAAAATGAGAGTTTCCACGGCGCGATAACGTCGCTCGCTCGATTACCCGGCGAGCCGGCGGTGCTGAAATCGCCGGTAGCCTCGCGTCGGATCTCTCTCGGTGCGATCGGATCGCGCGATACGCCGCGAAATTGTAGGTATAATGCAGCCTAACGACAATGGTAACACAAGCCAATTCGGCTGAGTCCCCGGGAAAGCCGCGGCGATGCTCCTTTGAGGGTCCCGAACGCCGTTCGTTGCGGGTTTGCTTTCACAATCATTCTTACACATCGCGATGTGTTCGCCGATAGATCACTCCATCGGGATGCAGTTCGGATGAGGACAGGATGATATTCGTTTCATAATCGTAATCAAAATGTTATTTTTTTCGATGCCTGTAATGCATTTGGTTCAGTAGAATGCAATGAACGGAAAAATACCAAAGTAATCGCTAAAGGGTCGATGAAGAAATAGGAAAAAGAACTGGGATAGATATAGGGAAGAGCGGGGCAAAATGGGACAACGGGGCAAAACTAAATTTTCCAATCATTTTTGGATCGGACAAGGTGGCAAAACTGGGCAGAAAAGCCTGATGTATCCGATAGGGCGAATTCGGACACCCAGAAAAATTATTTATTAGATGTCCACCGTTTATTTGTTTTAAGTAAAATATTTATTTGATTCAAATTAATATTTTACTTGAACCAAATAAACGGTGGCCGTCGAATACATTTCTTTTTCTGGGTGCAGAACCCCGATGAACCCTTTACAAGTCACACCTCTATCCCCACTCTTCGGCGCTACCGTGACCCCCACTTCGCGTCTGTTAGTTCGGTTTTGGTACAGTTTTGGGCGCTGTGACTTATATAGGGTTAACCGGGATGCTCGAAACCGAAGAGTCCCCGGATAATCAAAATCCCAGTTGCTAGGTTTGTACTTTTTACAACACCTTATTGTCCACAAACCTCCACAATTTTTTATATTTGTTAAATTTCCGATCGCACCATCCAGCTCTACACTCAGAAAAAAAATTATTTGACAGTGTTTGTTTGGTTTAAGTGAAATATTTATTTGAGTTAAATAAATATTTACTTAGTTTAAACAAATATTTATTTAGATAAAATAAACGGTGGCCGTCAAATATATATATTTTTTTATGTAGTTTTACAAACAAAAGTACAGACCAAAATTGTTAAAACCACGTGAACTAAAAATCCAGTTTTGTATATTCACACCCAAACAAAACGGTTTGTCACTTGTGTAGCAAAATTATTTCGACGAATCTTCGTATTCCAATTTTACGAAACACTTTTTCAACTCTCCAAGTCCACCCGCGAACAGCGCATGCGTACGAGATCCACAGCGCAACGGCTTAGAAATTCGGACGTCGTTCGTTTATTTATAATTTGCGTCGATATCGGTGCTAATGTGTGTTAAGTATATGTTGATATGGCGTGCCGTGCGACACACGAACTCGCCAAAGGACGCTCGCACCGCGACATCCAATGGCCGTCCGGCGATTCACGTGGCGATCCGATCGAATTATAAAGCTCGTGGGATGCACCGCTCGGCCGGCTAAGCCGAGCCATAACAGGAGGGGGCCCTCTGCACCGTGCGATGCAAAAGAAGGACAACGGGTAATAATATATTGTCATTGGGTAACGTCTTGATGCCGCTCTCGCTGCATAATATATTAACGCGTGCGCACGCTTTGCAATCCTCACACTTCGCATTCGCATTCGCCTGCCGACTCCTTTCTCTATCCATCCTCGGAAGGACTCCGCCGGCTTCCCGACGCTTCGCGCGCCTCGGCCGGGACCGCGTTTCGCCGGAGCTCTCGTGCAAACGATAATGCCCCTCGTAAGTCAAAATGATGTATACGCGCTCGTTCGCGCTCCTCTCGCAAAAGGCCCCCACCGTTCCGCCCTTTTACGGGGCCTGCTCGCACCCAGTACCGCAACGTACTCTACACTGTGTTACATTATTTTTTTTTTTTCACGGCTGCACTATCCGGTGCGTGCATGTCGCGAAGAAAAAAACGTCGCAGGATAGGTCAGCAGCGAATGGAGGCAAGAGCCTCGGAATTATCGGGCACGGTCGTTCCTGAACGTCGGCATAAACACTTCGACCCGCATTCGTGCCTCGCCCTAAAATGGGTTTATCGCTACGGTATCTTTGAACAAATTTCAACGGCGCGTACGCATCGCCACTGTACAGTGACGAAGATTTGTACATTTAACAATATTTTCTCCACAAACGTCGACAATTATTTTGTTGCTAGTTTTACGACAAAATATTCGTCAAATTAAGACATTTTTGTAAATTGGACGAGATTTTGTGGTACACTTGAGGAGGGAGTCTCGCTGCGCGCTGACTTCGCATAAGTTCGACAACAATAAGAGAAAATTGCAAGTAATTCTTGATGGTGTAACAATCTGAAAAAAATCATGTATACTAAAGGTATTGAGAAGATTAATTTTGCATAATAATAATTGTTATTAACAAATTCATCAAAAAATTATTTGATTAATAAATTACCCGGCAATAAAACTTTTTTTTGATGAAAATGATTCGTTTATTTTTCTGAATACGTATGATTTTTTTCAGATTTTTACACCATCAAGTAGTACTTGCAATTTTCTCTTATTGTTGTCGAACTTATGCGAAGTCAGCGCGCAGCGAGACTCCCTCCTTAAGGAGATGTGCAACGACTCGGACGGCAACCAAAATCTGTAACGAATGTGATTCGAAGACCGTGGACTTTTCAGGAAAAAGCGAAGCATTAATAAATACTGATAAAAAGCACTGATACCCACTAATTGACACTGGTAAACACTGATTAATAAGCACTGATAAAAAAGTACAGTTGAATCAACTAAGATTCGGGCAGGGACGTTCAAATAAATATTCAGTTGGTCGAACAAATTATTTTAACGACTGAAAAATATTTTTGTGAAATCACCCAACAAATTGTTGAATCTTAGTTGAGTCCACCGTATTTTTTTATCAGTGTAGCGGATGCATGATTTAATACCGCGTCCGATAATTTTAAATGGCATCGATTCGAAAAATGCATTTATATCTCTCGCATGCATATGTCACATGGTACTGTTTTTTTTTACTATTTTACTATTTTACTGTCTAACTTGGGCGAGACGTCAGACGGAGAAAAATTGATTTTGTTACTAAAAAAAAAAAAATACATAACTTCCTCTTGTAGCTATTCACAGCTATTCAAGGATCTATTATTCCCCGAACGATTCCTTAATAATGAAAAAGTCGGCGATATATTTTAATTTCGATCGTGAAACCATGCTCGTCGACAGCACCGTTTACCTACGACATTTTACAGAATTTCGATAATCGTCAATGCACCAATTATTACCTCAGTAATAATTGAATTATTCGACCCATACCCGGTGGCACGACGGTTCTTCCATTCGTATCACGGTCGGATATCTTTTGTTTATCCTCGCCGATGCGGGGGAGTGAGAGCCCGAGATTCGTCTGAATGGAAAGGAAAAATTGGAGAAATTCGATCCTATACATCAATTTGTTGGGGATATATATCTTAGCTAAGCGAAACTTATATGTGCCCGGAAGTGGCCCGAGGTTCCATCGAGAGAACGGAAGGAAAGCGCGGTAGGTAGGTCTTTAATAAGCGAGAGCATGTGTGGGACAAGCGTGAGGGGTGTCGACAATGGGCTTGTAACTAGATTTGGAGCGTACATTGCAAAGGGTTGGCTGGCTGACTGGCTGAGACGGTGAGGACGCCGCGCTCTACTAGCTCTTTTACGGACGAAAAAGGGGTTGGTCTGGTAGCTGGGGTGAACAGGCGCCGAGTACCACGGGGCCGTGCACCACGTCGTAAATCATCGGCTAACGCACTGTTTAGGCGGGGCGGTTTCACGGTGGGTACAGCGACTAGTCTGTGCCTATCTTATGGCCCCGTGTATCGCGACGTACTGATGTAGTATAACACTAAATAATTCGGCCATTCCCGAATAGGGTGCGCGACACAATCCCGTGACCGAGCGTCATCCCCTAAAACATATCTGCGAGAGAAGGTGGGGAGAGCTGCGAATTGACGTCTCTATATACTGCCCGACACCTATGTTACATGAACTGCGTGTTCGGCAGCGATAGAGAGAACGGAGAACATTTTATCAATAACGGCTGACAAGACTTTAATAAAATTGGGCCCTTTTTTGAGTTGTGACGTTCCTATTGATTGATATGAGAAATATGGTATGGATGAACAATTAAGATTTTATAAATAATTGCTGATAAAACTTTAACAAAATTAGGAACTTTTTTTTCCTTGGAGTTGTAACGTTGCTATGGATGAATATGACAAAGATCGTGTCGATGAAAAGCGAACATTTTATAAATAACTGCTGACGAAAATTGAACTAAATTAGGAACTTTTTTCATGGTGTTGTAACTTTGCTGACGAATCTTGAACAAAATTAGGAACTTTTGCTTCCTCATAGAGGAAGCTTTTTTTCTTTGAAGTTGTAACGTTGCTATGGATCAATATGACAAATATCGTGTCGATGAAAAGTGAAAATTTTATAAATAACTGCTGATGAAACTTAAACATAATTAGAAACTTTTTTCCTTGAAGTCTTAACGTCGCTATCGATAAAATGACAAATGTATCGACAAAATATTTAACTTTCTTCAGGAAGGGGTGGAAAAATGATTGTAAAATTGTACCGAAATTGGTTGTAAATGATTGCACCATAAATATATATATACTGTCACGATATTACATGGTACATTTTAGGAAACCAAAAAAATCAACAAAACTCCTAGAATTCGTTGTATTCGAGCCGCGCGATTTTTTTCACACGATCAGAACACCAGGTACGACCGATCGATCACATGAGATATTTTTTATACGATCTTTTTTACCGATAAAAAAAAGGAAGAATCCTTTCCCCTCGAATCCCCTCTCCGGTCGCTCGATCGAGAATTCGGTAAGACCAGCCTATTTTTTGTCCAGTGCCAACCAGAGCGTAGAACAGCCCGTTCGCTCCGTTGTCATGCTCCAAAGCGTGTGTAGATCTCACGCGCGAGATAAGATGTTATCGTGTCGCGAAGACGCGCCAACCAGTTTTGTATCGTCGGGCGGGAGCGCTCCGTCTCTGGGCGTGGCCACGAGGAAAGGGGTCTAAAACACAAATAACGCGGCGTTGTGCAGTGCATTAGTTTCCCTTTATCCGGTTTAACTGGTTCTCCATTAAACGATCCCCGGACGAGCGTGTGTTGTGGAGAGAGTTTTACGAGGTGGAAAAATCGTTTGCGCAGCGCTCGTTGTGTCGCTGTTTTTTCTGCTTCCGAACTTACACGCCAGGCCGCGAAATTGCATCTGTCCCGTGGCCCTCCGGCATGAGATTTTCCCCAGTAAATTTCTCGGTGATGGCGATCAAGGTTTTTTTTTTTTTTTTTTAATTTAATTTTTTCTCGGTGCGTGTTGCATTAATATTGCAGTCACCGCGGGCTCGGGGCTCGCGCCATGAATTTAAGATTAATCGAGTACACTAAATATCGCTTTACTTCCACGACGCTTATAGACCGCATAGGGATAATACTATAGGCACCACTGCATGCAATACAATTTTCAATGCTGAACCATTAAATTACCGTCCTTCAACACGTAAATATATACCATTAATACTTCTCTTTTATTACACATAATCCTCGCAGTTTCGATTAATTCTTATCTCTCGCGTTCGTATGTATATTTCCATATAAATACGCGCGATAAACTTCGGGCGCATTAGATTGCAATTAATGGGTAATTAACTATTCAATCGATGGAGTGCGCGCAGTCACTGTGACCGCTCCAACGCCACTTTCGTATTCGCTTAACGCTACTACATCGTTTGTGTTTAAAAAAAAAGTACCTTGCATTGATTGCGTATAAATATAAAAATATTTATCGATTGTCAACGGGAAATCAGTGGTGGGACCTTAAATTGTTAAATGGGTCTGAATGGCAGGTGGAATCAATGAAACGCGTAGTATTTTATAGACACCGACAGTTCAATATTTGAATACATAAAAAAGAAATATTCTTAATTTTCTTTGCTTAATTTTTCGATCGTAGAATTACGATTGAGAGATGAAAAAAATAAATTAACGAATGAAACTATTAAATTACCTCAAATTAAATTACATTATGTTAAATTGCAAATTAAATTACATAAATGTCGGGCGTTCATTGTCTGCCGGGAATCATTGGGGAGGCCTCAGATTTTTTTATGGTTCTGAAAGCAGCGTGCAATCAATCAAACATAGTATTTCATAGACACGAGCGGTTCAATATTTGAATACATGACAAAAAATATATTTTTCATTATCACACATAATATTACGATTGAGTGATGAAAAAAAAATCAACACATAAAACTATCAAATTACATCAAAGTTACCGTCAGACCCGATTCCCAAGATTCTCTAAATTACATATTAAAATCTCCAAATTGAAACGTTTAGTTTTCGCAAAACCTTCGTGATCTTCGAGGACTTTTTTTTTTCATAGAACAGTAGCGTCGGGATTAGCGTCGTGTACGATCGTAATTTGAAGACACCGGGACTCTCTGCGCACGGCGCTCGTGAGTTCGCTACCAATTCCGACTCTTGAAAAATGTTGTTGGGACTCGAGAGTTTCGTCGGTTTTGAATGAATGTATAAAAGGCCAGGATAATGCGAATCCGTGAGACGAAGAAAGATGGAGGAGGGACTTTAATGCAACGATCCGGTATCCCGGGCTCACGGTTTCTCTCGCTCCTTCGTTCATCGCCGGCCCCGGGAACGGTGCGCGATATCATTAACACCTTAACGTTTCAACATAGCATCCGTCTTGCTTTTGAGAAGCCGCGCTAATCCGCGGCTCCGCGGTCGCGTTTTAAGCGGGATAGCACGCGAGTCGACATATTTATGGCTTGTTTTTAAATATTAAATGATACAAAGGTGCCGCTGAAGGATAGTGCATCGAAGAGGCACGGTGAAGGGGGAAGGGGCGAGGGGGGAGGGGGGGGGGCATCGAGAGGCACCGGTTCCGTCCGCCTGCTTTTTCCTTCCCGTTCCTTTACACACTCGAGGCCCGTTGCGGATAAACGTAGATTGAGACGTTATAATATTAGTTATCCTCCGGTACCGTGAAGTTGAAACCACACGAGGAAACGAGAAAGAGACACGGGAAAAGATCGAACCGTAGAGAGGGATCCATTAAACGACGACGAGACTGTGAACGGGGGGGGGGGGGAGGGAAACGAATTCGAAACGCGAATTTATGAGGCGCTACAGTCGGAGGATAAAGTAACGTATGGGGCTTTTCCGATTTACCTGGGACCGATACTAATCCGAGTGGATAAATATCGAATGTGAAAAATTGGGCGGTTCTTTCTGGGAGAGAATGTCGCGGGAAAATTTATCTCGGAATGTGGCTAAAAGATTGTGCTTGAGGTGATTCGGTCGTAGGTAAATCCGGAATTTTTACGTAGATTCTTAATTGAATTTTCAATTCCATTATGGATTTTGATTCTTAATGCATAATCATATTCATGCTTTACTTCAAAGGAAGTAAAACATGATCGCTTTATTATACTGTTCGGAGACACTCAACGAAACATCCCATTGTGCAGCAAATGACTCATCATTTTTTAGTTTTAAAGTTCCTTATAAAACAATTTAACGCCAAACAGAGCGCATTAATGCGAGCACCACTTAGTGATTAATTTTGGTATCGAAAGGAGTTTTACAGTACCCTGCACGGTAAAAAAAAAAAAAATCCTATGAAACTTAGTGAACTGGTGTTAGAAGTTTTTATGCATAAATTAGTGTATAAAATTTCATGTATAATTGTGATAAAAAAGTAAGGTACAGTATATTAAAAACTTTAGAAATAGTTCACTCTTAACAATTAACTTTAATGTCACTATAAAAGTACTTTAAATCCAATAATTTACTGTACAAGTCCATTAATTTTCCCTCATAATTGTACATTAAATTTAGTGTACCAATTGTCGCATAAAAGCTTCTAGCACGTTGCATTAAATTTACAATTTTTCTAGCAGTTGTGATATCAGGTCGCTCATGGATATTACGAGAAGGATCTCTACAATTTAATATTTTGCTAATATATAATATAACAATAATATAAGGGCTCAGTATTATATAATAATAATGAAGCACTCAGATCGCGATGGCCCAATGGCAATGTCCATGTGAACGTTGTGACTACAACATAGAGATGTAGGGGAGAGGGGGGGCAAAACGGGGTTTTTGGACAAAACTAAATTTTCCAATAATTTTTGGATCGGACAAGGTGGCAAAACTGGGCAGAAAAGCCTTATGTACCCGACAGGGCGAATTCGGACATCCAAAAATTATTGGAAAATAACGTTTTGCCCAAAAACCCCGTTTTGCCCCGTTGCCCCATTTTGCCCCGCCCTACCCTACATAGATATTGTATAAACTACACGAAGTTGTCGATAAATGCACTTTTACTACACCACTAACAATATAACAATTTAATAATTGATTGGCTATTGACGACCGTGGAAACGACGAGTGCTCGTTCGCACAGTGTGCGCGAAAATTGGTATACGGCAGAGCGAGCTCGCGGTTCATCCTGTGCCGCCGTGACCGAGGCTACGACCACGCGTAGGTCAGGGCAGGTGGATAAACTCCCAGAACATCGGTCGAAGCTGGTGACCGTGCACGTAGCCGCGATCGAAGCCTCCCCCTCGCACGAAACCGCGGTACTCCAACCGAACGGCTGTAGCAACTCCACATCCTACCGTGCCCTAACCGTCTACCGTACATACACAGCGGCGAAGACCCTCCGTCGCGTAATGATAGTTTCTAAACAATACCCGTTGTGTACCGTCGATACCACGAGCGGTGCTGCGAAACAACTACTTCTTCATAACAGAGGCCGCGACTCTTACCGAGCACTTACACTGTACATTGACATTGTCCGCACACAGCGGACACTTTTACGAGGTTCTATGTGCACAGCACAAAAAAAACTCAGTACCGTCCGATGGAAACGAGGGAATGGAGCCTACACTTTTCTTCTTTTTTTTTTGTCCGAAGAGTTTCCGCGGTCGTGATGAGCCACCGTTTAGCCTAACTGCGGTTGAATATGCAGCTCGTTAATAAATTTTTTAAACCACGATGGAACTCGCCACCGTATGACTTATTTGGCGAGGGGCGTCGAAACTTTTTTTTTTTTCTGCAGCGTGCGCGGAGCTTGGGGTGTTTCGCAAGGGTGGGTTGTTGGGAATCTGAATAATGAAAATTTTAGAGAATCGTTGATTCGTTACGATGATTAGCCGCAGAGGAGGACGGAGAGTGAGAGTCGATGGGGGCAGCCGAGGATGAACGGGATTATGAAAGGGTTACTGTTATAAGCTCGGGGCTTTTCGCTCTCGACTGTTGAATCTCGTTCGGCTTTGGCGGGGACGCGGAGAAACCGACGCCATAAATATCCGTGGAGCAGGATTGTCGCGGTTAACGGCGAGCTAATAGGATACAGCCTACTCGGTAATGCTGTTTCCGTTTAGAACGCATTTTCGTTACTCGGAATCACAATAATCCGACGACGATTATTGTTAATCGTGTGGAAAGCACGCAAAGATTCTGCGGTGGAAAAAAAATCAATGAGTCAAGTTAAATCCGCTCGCTGCCACACATTACATTTTCTAACATAAATCTTATGTAGATGATACGTCTTGTGTATTAATGCTAAATTTTTGCAATTTATAAGCAACGGATTTCTGTCACGTTGTTCATTGGGCGATGGGTTTCCCATCGTGCTTGCAATTGGGGGCAGCTCGGTATCAAATAAATATATAAATAAATAATGCTAAAAAATATAGTAATTTTCACTATCGCAGATATTACCCCAATATCCCGTAATTTTTGCTAACATATAAGTTTCTCTTATCAGAAAATATAGTAATCGGTGGCATCGCGATCGCGAACCGTTATTGCTTCCTCATAGAGGAAGCTTTTTTAGATTTGTAAATGTTGATCGACATATTATGTCGATCAACATTTTTTCACGTACACACACATAAAAAAGTTTGACCAACTAAATTCTCAGTTTTTATCATTATTAAACCAGGAAAATCTTAGCACAAACACCACATACGTAGGGTATTTTGTCCATAGCAATCTTAAAAATTATTATGGACCCTGTGAAAATTTCCCATATCGCTAATGGGAACATATACAATGTTGCCCGGTCAAAATTTACCATAAACCTTGGGAGTTTTTCCGAGATCCGTCTCTCAGTGTGCGATCTCTTTCGTGATGTTTTTGTAATCCCAAGTAACAAGTTGCGTTACCAAATTACTGCAGAAACGCCTTAAGGTAGGGGAAAGCTCGCCCCTACCCAAAGGGTAAAACCGAAGAGTTTCATTACAGTATCTTCTCAAGAAAAAAAAATCACGGTTCAAAGCCAGGACATCCGAATGACTCCATCGCTCGTCCCAAGCGACCGTGCAACCAAATGTCGAGTCCTCGCCGCAGTGTCGATTGTCTCCGTGCCCGGAGACCAGTTTTCCATAACGAGACGTCATTGGAGACGGCTCTCGAGCTCTCACCTCGCGGCTTCGAGGCGCCCGAAGACAAGAGGAGAGAGCGTTGTAGCGGCGAACGCATGCGGACATTCATGGCCTAATTTCGTGAATGCGACCGATGTTATTGTAACTAAGCCCTTATTGGAGCACTTTTGACTTCGCCGGTAACATCTGCCGGGCTCCTCTTCATCGTCGCTCTCAACTCCGCGTCCATTCGAATCGCGAGCACAATGTACACACATCGCCAGAAACGTGTCGTTGGTTACACGTGTGATGATGTGCGTGTGACACACGAGGATCCGATGCTGCTTCATGAATTGAAACATAATCGTGACGTCTCTATGGGTCGTAACCGCTGCGATGGACCAACACCAGCGAGCCTACGACACACGCACACGATCACCGATTCTCGCACTCGGCGAGGAAACAAAGTTATCCGGGGCGGAGTGTGAGACTCGTGAAGATAGGTGTTAGCTCGGCTCGGGTGCCTCTCTCCACCCCACGTGCCCGCGACTGATTTAATGTTTCGGGTAGGAGAACCCTCGCCCCTCGTATTTCTGTGGGGCCCCCCCGAAACCCCGCAGCTCCGTCGGGGGATTCCCCGTTGGGCGCCGAACTGCGCGGTACCCACACATGGACTAGTTACGGACACATAGTCGGGCCGGGGGGCGAGAGGAGAAGGCACCGCCGAGACCAACATTGTGTTCCAGTTACATATTTATCGTGTAACAAATAGGCGTTCGGTGTTATGATATCGTACGGGGGGGAACGATGACGCGGAGGAAAAGGACCGAGGACCGACTGGTTCGTTTTCACACTGGGGGGGACCGAGAGACCTGAACGCTTTGGGCGCCTCCGGCGAACTTCTATGCTGTTTGCGTGTGTAACCTAAGGGAGTTAGTTACTCGGCGGAGAGGGGGGAGGGGGGCAGATGTTACCTCATTCGTATTCTTCAACGGTAGCGAAAAATTAAACATTCGCGTTGACGATCTGCTGGTATCGATCATGGTAACGTTGGACGAATCAGTTCGGGTCAAATGGCTGTTTGGGCTGGAGTTACACTGTAAAAATAAATTGTAAATTTAATGTACTGGGAATTGAAATTTGCTTACAATACTTACATTAATTGAACATTAATGTACTTTTATTGTAAAATAAAAATACGTGATATTAAAATTAGAAATCTTTTGTCTGGAATTTACAAAAATTTCCATTAAAAATACAAATTTTACTGTAAAATTGCAACACACATGTGTTTGAAATTTAGTGTATGTTTTTTTTACATAGTCCCAAAATCGTGTTCCGATGTGCATTTCTGCAAAAAACCCGGTCTTCATTCCGGACAATTACGTCGCGTCTGAAATTGAGGATATCTTTCCCCTGGTGTTTTGTGTCACCGCCTCGTTCGAAGTCCGCTGCGACCCTCGGAAATCGGCGGAACAGGGCGGATGATCGAGATTCAGAAAAGCGCCGGGGTGGAGGAAAATATTTTTGGTTCCCGGTAGCTGACGTTCACTTGTGTGGGAAGCGAGTTATGAATACGAGACAGTTGGGATGACTCTATTTATCCCTGACTGGAATTCTGAGCTCCGGGGTTGTCATTCGTCGAGGGAAGCCACTGTTCGCCGCACAGTTGTGCGACACCAGCCTGCATGACCGACGGAGCACCCTCGAAGCGCATTTCCATAGATCTCCGGGATTACATTGTGAGGGTCCGTTTATTATATTTCTCAAAAACCTCGGACAAATCGCTTATAATAAGATTTCTCATAGTCGTCATGGATTTTCGTGAATCGGGTTCTCACCGGTGAAAGAGTTGGGTCTGTATACCTACAACCTGAACCGCTTCTTCCCTCCCTGCTTTCTCGACGTTTATTTTTCCTCGAGAACTCTTTTCTGCCACTCTTCCATTATGAGCTTATGCAGTATAAGGTCTCTCGGATATCGACTTATGTGTGCACCGAAACTTGGCAGCTTGATACGATGTTTTGAACGAACTTCAATAATATCAATTGATAATGGTACATTTTTTTGGGTACATCTCGTAACTTTGTCAATTGGAAATTTTGGTCAGTCTCTCAATGACTTTCAGACATCGACTCATGAGTCGACGTGTGCACCAGAACTTGGTGGCTTGATACGATGTCTCGAACGAACTTTAATAACATCAATTAATAATGGTACCGTTTTTCGGTTGCATCTCGTAACTTTGTCAAATTGGAAACTTTGTTCATTCTCTCAATGATTACAATCATTGAGACACTCTTAGACATTGACTCATGTGTGCACCAGAACTTGGCGGCTTGATCCGATGTCTTGAACGAACTTTAATAACATCAATTAATAATAGCACATTTTTTCGGTTACATCGACTCATATGTGCACCAGAAATTGGCAGTTTGATACGATGTCTTCAACGAACTTTAATAATATAATTTAGCGATTAACCTATCTAATTTGAAATACGATGGATCTCTCTCACTTTGGAGATGGGTAATCCCATCACCTTTGTAATGGGGTCCAGCCCGTCATTAATTAAATAAATAAATAAATAAATAAATTGATAATAGTACATATTTTCGGTTGCATCTCGTAACTTTGTCAAATTGGAAATTTTGCTAATTTTCTCAATGACTATAGTCATTGAAACACTCTCAGACATCGACTTATGTGTGCACCAGAACTTGGCAGTTTGATACGATCGCTTCAACGAACTTCAATAATATCAATTGATAATAGTAATTTTTTTCGTTTGCACCTCCCAACTTTGTCAAATTGTAAATTTTGCTCATTCTTTCAAAGACTAGTCTTATGGAACATATTTTCGTCACTTTCCCTTGCGTTCATTTTTTTCCAGCTCCATTTAAGTTCTCTAAGCTACTGTGCGCCCTTGCACCACCTTTACGTGTAGTCATTCGAGTTCCCTCAATCTTTTAGCCGATTTTCTTGCGAGCCTTGGTCTGTCACCAGCGCTCGCCCCCAAGTGCAGTCACAAAGGGCTTACACGTTTTTTTCCCCGATAGCTTTTGCGCCCCTTTCTCGCGCGCAGCAGTGGCGGCGATGGCACAGTGATGCGGTATCGTCGGCGAACGACCTGTACACCGAGAGACGTATAATGGGCCTTCTTCGCGCGGTTCTTTGTGCGTCAGGAGCTCGTGAAAGACTCGAAGAATCCGCGCGCGTCGAGAGACGTCGTTGCGAGGCTGACATCGTAGTGGTCGCGAGAACGAACGGCTTTCCCCATCGCACGATCCAATAATTCCTTGTGCATGCTCCGACGGGACGGGTAAAGGATGAGGTCAGAGCGCCCCTGAAGAAGTTCTTCGGTAGATTCGAGACAATCCGATGCTGCACGGGGATTCCGGGCACTTCCATCCTATTTTTTTTCAGCGTCTTGCGGTTCTCCGCAAAGCCCACACATTCACCCTCCGTTTTTTTTAACAGCGCCACATTGCGTTGGGAAGGACTATAAATAGGAGTGAAGATAATCCTCGCACCGTCGCCGAAGGGTGAAGGAAACTGCGCCCACTTACGCTTATCCGATGATCGGTCTTAGAGGCTTTTGCTGGCAATATGTTTGTGTCACCGGACAAAGTTTACCTTTGGAACCAAACGGTAACATTTCGATGGATCGAATACGCGGTTGATGGGAAAGTCTGTTGATGGAGATCTGCAAAGGGTTCATAAAAAAAAAACTTTCATTTAAAAAACATGTCTATATTTTTTAATATAGATTATATATAAATATGTCAGATATATAAATATATATCTGACATATAAATATACGATATATAAATATGTCAGATGAAATTCATTATCTGCAGCAACAACGTTTTTTAATAACCTCTGACTGATCGTTTTCTATTTTATTGAGGCCGTTGCGCACGGAGAAAACAGTTCTGTTTCTCTAATAAAATGCAGATCGTTAATAATTTGCTTCCGGTTAGTAGAAATCATTATGAATACAGCAGAACCTCGATTATCCGGAGCAAACAGTATTGGAGTATCAGAGGATAACTAATATAGGGTTTGGTCTAAATACATAAAAAATAGTACTAAAAAAAATTAGCACAACGCGTTTAATAATTCGCGTGCCCTATGGTAAATCAGTTGTGGCAACAAAATTCTTGTTGTGCCAACAATTTTTTTTTCTCCATACGATGCTCGGAGAAAGTATTCCAGCACTGAGAAAAAATTCGTTTCAGTCAAAAAAATGAGCGTTTACGGCTGGCGAAACAAATTTTTGTTTGATCGATTTCAATTGACCTTTCTTCTGAGTAAAATATGGGGCTTACCTAAATACATTAAACAATTATACGTAAAAAAATAATTAACGCAACGTATTTAACAATTTGCTTCCGGTTAATAGAAATAATTATGAATATGGTAGAACCTCGATTATCGGAAGCAAACAATATCAGAGTATCAGAGGATAACTAATATCGGGTTTGGTCTAAATACATAAAAAATAGTACAAAAAAATTAACACAACGCGGTTAATAATTCACGTGCCCTATGTTAACCAGGTAAATCAGTTGTGGTAACGAAATTCTTGTTGTCCCAACAATTTTTTTTTTCTCCATGCGATGTTCGGTGAAAGTATTCCAGCACTGAGAAAAAAAATCGTTTGAGTCAACAAAATACGGGTGGCGAAACAAATTTTTGTTCGATCGATTTCAATTGACTTTTTTTCTGTGTAAAATGTACGCATCGAGCGAGACCTTCGTTAAGAACATTCCCACAAATCTACTTAACCAATTTGCCAGAAATCTCCTCGAGCGGTAGGTCAAGCTGCAAGATTCGAGGACGGTGTGCAATAACGTCGCGAGTAAAATCGCCTAACAGTCGACGGTTACATTTTGGAGGATCAGGAATTCACATGGACTCCTGGACATGCAAGACGTAATTTAATCAAAAGCCCGATTACTTCCACGTTGCCACCTTGAGGCGGCGAATAACGCTTCGTTTAATTTGGTCCACCGGTTTGGTACGCGCACCTATGAAAATCTACTCGCTCGCAGGTACGCGCGAGGCGAGTTTCACGGGAGTCGCGTTCTGGAGTGGCACGATTGAGAGGTCTCACGGGTAGCCTGGCAGAGCAGTGCCTACTCGAGTACTCAAAAGGGCCGGACCCTTATTCCGATGCCTCCGAGACTCTCGCCGCGTTTGCGCGCTACTCGGTCCCTGGGGATCTTCGCCCTCTTGGCTGCTCGAGATCGAGCTAACAGGATTACGTCGAGCAATTGCCCGCAATTACCAATTACCTGCGTTTCTCAATCTCAACTTCTTCCCGACACTCGAGGTTACAGCTCCATACCCCAAGATTTTTTTTCATCCCCATTCGTCGTTAAGATGACACGGCCCGAATTTTCTTCTCCTTTGGAGCAAAAAAGTGCACCCGGAAAAATAATTTATTTGATGGTCACCGATTTTTCGGTTTAAGTAAAATATTTATTTGATTTAAATAAATACTTATTTCATTTAAGTAACTATTTACTTAACTGAAATGAATGTTTATTTGCATCAAATAAATATTTTACTATACAATATTTATTTGATTTAAGCAACTACTTTGTTAATTAAAATAAATGTTTGTTTAAATCAAGTGAATATTTTACTTCAACCAAATAAACGGTGGGCGCCAAATAATTTTTTTTTCTGGGTGTGTTTCTCGGCGCAGAAGTCTACACATTAAAAAAGATTTATACATTTAACAAACCTCTTTTGTTCACAAATGTCCACAATTAATTTGTTGTTAATTTCACAAAAAATATTTGTAAAATTGTCAGACATTGTTGTAAAATGGATAAGATTTTTTTGTAAAATTAACATGAAAAGAATTGTGGATGTTTCTGGACAAAAAACGTTGGTACCTATTTTACTGTGTACATTCGTCAGGGAACGATCACGTCGGATGGCACAGATGAAGAATAGCAGATGGAACTTTTGAGAGTTTTATTCTCGGTATATCAGTTATGATGGAGAATGACGCGCTGTCACATTGATCTCGTCAGAAATCATCTCAACATCCCTTCTATGTTTTTCCCTCTTCCCTTTTACCTGCCTGTATACACACAGCATCCACTTTCTCGATCACCCTTCGAGAACGATTCTTCGTCAATCTCAAAATTTTCGCGACGATGACATCTCGACGATCGTATGAATGCGCATGAGTTCCGTCTTACCTTTCGAGAGAAATAAACCGCGAGGGATAAAAGGTCGATCGAAAATTCAAACCTCCCCATTGAATTTGTATTTAACATCAATTCGCAAGGGGACGCTTTCACTCACGTACAAGTGAAATCGGTATCCGTTGACATGATATCTGTGTCTGTATTTATTTATCATTTGGAACGTATTATAACGCTTCGTTTTATTTTCCTGGCAATTCGGATATGTTCTGAGTGCGCGTCAATAAAAATTGGGTCTTTTTCAATTTTTGACTACGTTTCGATTACTCTTATCCTTCTATGGTTAGAAATGCAGAAGCACGTCACTTCCGGTCGAAAAATTAGATGTTCAAACCGGAAGTGACGTATTTCCAGTATGACGTCACTCCCGGTTAAAAAAAAGGATTTCCGATCCGGAAATTACATATTTCTGATGTCACGACCGAGAATAAAACTTTAAAAAATTATATTGGAAATGACACATTTCCAATATAACGTCACTTCGAATGGAAAAAAATTGATTTTTAAACGACAAGTGACGTATTTCGAGTATGACGTTGCTACCGGTTAAAAAATGGGTTTTCCAAACCGGATGTGACATATTTCCAATATGACGACCGCACCCAGAAAAATAATTTATTTGATGTCCACCGTTTCTTTGGTTTAAGTAAAATGTTTATTTCATTAAAATAAACATTTATTTCATTTAAGTAACTATTTAATTAATTTAAATAAGTATTTTACTTAAACCAAATAAATGGTGGCCGTTAAATTGTGTTTTTTTCTCGATGCGAGAATAAAACTCTTAAAGTTCCATCTCAAAGTTTAAACATCTCATTTTTTTACCGGAAGTGGCATATTTCCAATATGAAGTCACTTCCAGTCGAAAAAAGCGATTTTCAAACGACAAGCGACGTATTTCGGGCATGACATTACTTCCGGTTAAAAAATGGGATTTCCAAACCGAAAGTGACGTATTTCTGGTGTGACGTCACTTCCGTTCCACGAATGAAATTTATAAACCGGAAGTCTGGCATTTCCTCTAAATCTCCGAAAATCTCAATTTCCGGTTTCTCAATTCCATAATCCACAGTGAAAGCCCGAAGCGCTCGTGCCACAACAATTTGCAAGAAAGATTACGATAGTTCAATATATATTTTAAAAATCGCAGAAATGCCGTTTGGGCTCGAGTCCCTCTTGCCCCGTCACACATCAATCGCGCGAACGGTTGTCCGAACAATGCCACGTAACACGACGGGCAGAACGAGAGGTCGGGAGGGACGGAGAGGATTATAACGTTTTCGTGCCACCGGCGACAAATGAGTCTAAAGTATGAGTGCGAAATAAAGGGAAACATGGAAAGAGGGGGAGGAGTGGGAGGAGTAGGAGGAAGATGACACCACCGTCATCACGGTGGCTTACGATTACGACTAGGGCGACTTCCCGATTCCTCGACCCTTCGCCCGTACCGTGAACTCCTCGCCGAAGTGGCAGCGAACGGAAGCCAGGATCGGATAATCGCCGTCGCGTCGTATTAGTTAGCCTCGTCACGAAAACCGCAGGAATAATTTACGACTCCGGACGATCAAGTGCCGCGCAGTGGCGAACGCTCGCTCGTCGTGCGGTCATGCCGATGGCATTAGCGTTAGTGTAGTTTTCGAGCAACTGTCTTCGACGGGGCTGGATGACCACAAATACTGTACCCATTACCGGAGAGCGCACACCAGTTCGCAGGACACGCCGATTTTGTCAATTGAATGTAAAGGATTACCGGAGTTACTGCTGCTCAGTCACTGCTGTTGTGCTCCCACGACTGCCGGAGATACGCCACGACCGCAAAGCATTTCATCGTCATCCCAAACAAATGTGACTCGTGAAACCGCAAAGAGATTTATAACTTCCATGCCCCCCCCCCCCCCCCCCCCCCCCCCCCCCCCTCCCCCCCCCCTCACCCCCTCAGGACACGCAAATAATTATTTGTTTCGTTTAAAAAAATATTTATTTGATTCAATGATATATTTATTTAAATCATTTAATTTAATTTAATTATTTATTTATTTATTTATTTATTTATTTATTGACGGGCATAGCCCTTTTACAAAATATATGGTCTTTTATGAAATTAAGATATCATTCGAAACAGAATTCAGTTTTTATTATCACGGAGATGTATATTTGATATTATATATTTATTTATTTCATTTAATTGTATATTTATTTAAACCAAATGAATATTTATTTGCGGGTGCCCGCCAAATTAATAATTTTTCTGGGTGCGATATTCGACGATGATCTCGAGAGACCGGGCGAATGAATCTCTTCGTCTCGATAGGCGACAGTATCGAATCAGTCCCTCATGGTACTGCAGAAAAAGTGCACTGAAAAAAAATATCAACGCCGCAAGTAAAATTCACTTCCGGGGTGCCAAGGAAAAAAATTGTTGTTTCAATTCAACCTTCCGATTCTTCCAATTCCATACAGGATTGAAACCACAGCATGTCACCTTGACAGTCTTGCAGTCGTTGTTTCAATATCGCGAGGAATTATCAGAATCGAAATTTAAAAAAAACATTCCCTGGCAGCCTGCAAGCGAATTTTTGTTCAGTATACTCGCAACACCGGAGAAACACGTATAGGACAAGAATGACAATCGAGCACTGTCGGGTCTCCGATGGGAGCGATAAACTCATTTAGTCATCATTTCGACATAACAATCCTACAATCTGTGGACATTTTTTTGTAGCAACGGGAAGATTAAAAAAAAAAAAAAAAAACAGTTGCCACCTGATGGCAGATTGCAGGTCGCAAAGACGCAATCCCGATTGCCACGGTAAAGTCGCATCGAGTTCCGCGACGGAAACCTTACCAGCCCGTTGCTGCAGGCAACGCACTCGTGCACCGGTCGCGTCAATTTCTGCATGGGTCCGCTTGTCTTTTGCAACGAGATTGTCGCTATCGTTACTTATCGGGTTATAATAAATTGGACGATCAAACGAGTTTGCGCGTTCGCATTGCCGATAAATTATAGAATAGGGATATCCTTACGCTATAATAACAACTCGATAAAGACTCGCGATCGTCCTCGTTTTGTCGCGAGGCTAATCTCCCTATGTTTTGTTTTTCTTTGGTGTCGCGGAACGCGGATATTATTTATTGTTCGACGACAACAAACTTTTCCTGCTTCGATTTAATCCGTCGCCGACGAGGCCGAGGGGAGCGCAGTTATTTATTTTAAATGCGCGCGGTCGCTGCGTCGAAGGCACGGAGAGTGGGCGTGCCGAGCCGACAATGCCGTACTGGGGATTTAGCAGGAAAACGGGTAATAAATCCGCTAATGAGTGTTGTGCGCGCAGGCGCTAATCTATGCAACCGCAACGGTGCTCCGCCCCCGTTCCTCGTTCGCTCTTCCAGCGGGCACTCGGCGAACTTCTCCCTCTTCCTTTGGCCTCTTGTTTCTGCACTCGGGTGTTTCTCTCTTTTCCATTTCTCCCCAACTTCCATTGCCGCCCTCGACCCCTCACCCCGGAGCTTTCTCGCTCCAGCCGGCCTTTCAGGGCCGCGCTCGGATATCCTCGAGGCCAGGGGGATGATTCCCTCATTAAGAGGATTACCGATGTAAACACTGTAAATCACGACTTTGTCGTACCGGGAAGCACACAGGTCTCGTGTACCTACTGTTACGGCGAGTAAGGCTGGAACCGATCGGGCATTCGGCGACGATAACAAGCAGATACAAATGTTTATTGTAATCAAGGAAAGTTTTTTAAGGACGAAGAAAAATGCTTATTTGGTTCATTTGGTTCAATTGGACTTGAAGTACTTTTATAGTCAGATTCAAGTAAATTATTAAATGTAAAGTACTTCTAAAGTTTTTAATACAATTTAATTTGATATACCAGTTTATGGGTAAAGCACCAGTATGAGTACATACAATTTCATATGACTTTTTTTTACGGTGCTTTAAATAATAACGTATAGACGTCTATCTGATAATCAGTAATTACTTAACTAACATTTGTAAGTTTTTCATTTTTTTCTTTTTCATAAATATGTTTATTTGGATTTAGTACATAAAGGTTTATGAAAATTCAGTTTCTGAATTGATAGATCGATGACTGGGTTATCCGACGAAAATTTCTTACACTCTAAACAAAAATTTGTATGAAATTTAATGTACCTGACTTGAAGTTTTTATGCAAAAACTGGTATATTAAATTCCACATACAATTGTGATGAATAATTAATGTTCAGTGTATTAAAAACATTGCAAATACCTTATTTTTAATAATTTACTTCAATTTTACTACAAATCTGCTTTAATCTTAATCATTTACTTTAATATCAATGAAAAAGTATATTAATTCCTCATCACAATTGAGCATTAAATTTAATGTACATTTATTTATGTTTTTGCATAAAAACTGCCATTCCGGTACATTAAATTAACAATTTTTTTACATTGTACTGGGAATGCAGTGAGACGGCTCAAGCCCGGGGCTCGAGAAGAAACTGTCGTGATGGTGCGCGAACACTTGGCGCCGCGACTCGATACGACGGGAGGCGAACGTGGGACGCATGGTTGTCCGCGGTCTCTCGAGCCAGCCCAAACCGGATATGGATACCTGGGTGCGCCGCCCCCGTCAATCGAGAGCGACGAATCAGCCGCGAAACCGCGGTAGAGGTGCACGAATCCGGAGCAGCGACTCCACCGGGTCCCCGTTACTCCTTTCGCCGCGCCGCTCGTCCGCGATATGCCTTGGAAACAGCTCGCGAGCTGCACCGCGCACACTCGGGGAATATCCGAAGTTCGCCCAGCTTCTCGCTCTCGCCTTCCTGCGTGTTCTTGAGCGGGCCGGTGCTGCCGCGTTGCCGAATTAAATTTGCCGAGAGCCAGGTCTGGCTAAACTAAAAAAAAAAGACATATCTGAATGTTCATACAGTGGAGGAGAAAAATGGCGGGGCAAAATGGTCCCCCTTAAAAACTACTGAGCAGTCGTGGCGGATTTGATGAACTTTGGGTAAACGGATGAATTATAATAGTTGGGTACCGCTAAGAAACAGGTGTAGCGACCAATTTTACAGGTGAATTTTACGCTATACTGATAAAAATGAATTGTTGGATTAACCATGGACATGCGTTCAAAACCGTTATTTGGTTGACATAACAAATTTTTTTGTTTGAAACGAAATATTTGTTTAATCGACTCAAGCGAAAAAACGTACAAAAAAATGCGTTGCAAAAAAAAAATTGGTTTGAAAATCAATGAACAGTTGGAAGCTTTTTTACATAAGCTGTTTCTGAAATTTCAAACACACATGCGTCGTAATTTTAATATCTGGTATTTATATTTATTTTATTATTTATTTTATTTTATATTTTATATTGTATTTATTTACAAAAAAGTACATTCATGTTCTATTAATGTAAGTGATGCAAGCAAATTTCGAGTCCCACTGTATTAAGTTTACAATTTATTTTTACAGTGTTAGTTGTACCAATCAAATAACAGCGTTGTACTTATGACACCGCGACTTTTGGTTAATCCAACAATCTTTGTTTTCTCAATACAGCAATTAAATCGTCTGAGAGAATTTCTATAACGATAAACTTCAAAATTAAAAATCATAAAATTTTGCGGTCTATCGGTGATTTGAAATTGCGAAGTTTTTGTTAAATGTTGAATCGAAGTGAACGTGTACCGTTGCACTTGGAAGCTCGCAATCTTAAAGTACGAGGCCGAATGACATAACCGCGTATATTTGGAGCACGGCAAGTGAACGAAAATACTGCGTCATAATGAGCGCATGAAAACGGAGCCGTTAATTGTATCCGAGAAGCTCAATGGCGAAGTTGGGTGTGCGTAGGTGTTCAATGAAATAGCAAGAACCCAGAAGCAACGAGGAGAAACATTAATGACCGCGTGGGGAACAATACAGCGGTGGATGGGAGTCTCGAAAAGAGCGAGAGGACACGCGCACAGTGGAATTAGGGATCGTGAACGAGCGACCGAGAGGCGCGAGAACGAGAAATGCGGAAAAGAAGCCGGTTGAGCGTGGGCAGGCAGAAATAAAAAAAAAATAAAATAAAAAAACGCAGACCCACGAACGAGACCGTAGAATGATAGAGCGAGAGACAACGCTGATTAAAGGACAGAATCGCGACAGAGAAACACAGGGAGGGAGATACGGCAGTCATATTTGACCCCGGGCCCATTGGCCGAGTTAGCGGACCGTCGCGATCAGTTGGGGTCACGCAAGTCGCCACCCCAATTCACCTAATGGGGACAAATATCATAATTGCTGCGTCTTCGCTAAGCATCGAAATAGATTGACGCTCCCTTACTTACCGCAGTTGCCTCACCGCTCATGTTTCTTATATAGGTAACCATCAGACAGCATCAGCAACTGTTGACTCCGCCTATTACGTGCAATCAGTCCTAATATGCGTCTACATTGTGAACTTTGGATGAAAAAAAAAAAAATGAGAAACTCAGATTCTCAAGGATTCGAGGCCTCTTTGCAAAAATGCAAAACATGCTTGATTTGTCAGAGGGTCGGAATTTCAAAAGAATTTTTTTTCCATTCGCACCGCAGTTGCCTCACCGCTCATGTTTCTTATATAGGGTAAAAGTGGGGAATATGGCCCAGTCCATATATCATTGATTTACGTGTTAATCGAGGTGGGCCATATTCACCACTTTTACCCTAGGTAACCATCAGACAGCATCACCAACTGTTGAATTCGCCTATTACGCGCAATCAGTCCTAATATGCGTCTATATTGTGAACTTTGGATGAAAAACAAAAAAAAAATTAGAATCTCAAATTCTCAAGGATGTCGAGGCCCCTTTGAAAAAATGCGAAACATCCTTGATTTGCCAGAGGATTTAAATTTCAAAAGAAATCGTGTTCATGTCCGTCTTAATGTTCTCCACACTGAAAAAAATATCATTGATTCAAGTGAAATTTGCTTGCGTGCTGCCAAAGAAATTAAAAAGTAGTTTCAATTCTACTCTGAATTCGTACAATTTCATACCGGATTTAAACGATAACATGTCACCTTGACAGTCTTGCCGTCGTTGTTTCAATATCATGTGGAATTTTAAGAATTGAAAGTAGAATTGAAACAAACATTTTTTTCTTCGGCGGCCCGCGAGCGATCTTTTGTTTCTATGCATTGTTCCTGATTAAATATTGCGAACACCATCGACATCTCAACCGAGGCCACCGTGAGGCACGACGAGCCCCAAGAAATCCCGCTGCATCGCAATGCGACCAGAATCAGCAGTGTAGCAGGAATAAAAAAAAAAGAAAAAAAAGAGTGCGTTCCGCAACCTGGCGTGGGCGCGGACGATGCAGATATCCACTTGACCCGCGCCTCTTCGGAATATTTATCCATCTAACAAAGGTCTGCGGTGTCAACACGAGTCAACAGTGGTCAATAAGCGATCAAGTGGTCCAGCGTCCCACACTATACCCTGGACGGACTGGCTATCCGTCGTTGAGTGCGGCCTCGAGCGCTCTTATCAATGAGACGTCGACGTGGAAAAGCCTAGCCGGGAATTCGTGCGACTCGAATCGAGCCTGTGCTGCGGGCCGGCGACAAACGACGCCAGTCGTTAACGTCGTCTTTGTCACGTACGCGGAAGATATCCAGGCTCAAGCGCGGCATCGAATTGTCAATTTTCCTGCCGCACAATATTAAAAAGATTCGCTTCCCAACGAAAGCTTCCCCGCGTAAACGAAAGAAGCGAAACTTCCCGTAAAGTTGCTACGACACTTTTCTTTATGTATTTTATGTATTTTATGTATTTTATGTATTTTATGTATTTTATGTATTTTATGTATTTTATGTATTTTATGTATTTTATGTATTTTATGTATATTTTATGTATTTTATGTATTTTATGTATTTTATGTATTTTATGTATTTTATGTATTTTATGTATTTTACTATTTTAAATGCTTTAGTATTTTAGTCTATTTTAATACTTTTAATACTTTTGTGGGGAATTTTTTTCCTAACTTTTTATTTCGGTTATGAGGGGGGGGGGGGGGCAGCCTCTCTTTTTAGAGAGTATTTTCGATGGGTTGTCTCCCATTTTTAATTACTTTTTCATCTTTTTTTTGTTTTTTTCTTCCTTTTTTGGTCTCGATCGTGGCAACGAGACCCGACCCTGCTCTCAGTGTCAACGCGAGGTTCACATTAATTCATTCGAATTAATAGTACGCGCGAGGGCAGTCGGACATTGCGCGATAGTCGGGCGCGACCCGGCTCCCTCGGGCACGGATTTATTGAATCACCCGATTAAATGAATAACGCGCTGTCCGGCTCTAATTGTCCGCCCGTTTGCGTGACATTTATCCGTATCTGTACCGTGGCTCCTCGTGCTCGCCCCAATATTGCTTCTTCAATCGCGGCGTGCGCCTCTCGAAACTGATCCGACGCCTAATTAATATTCATTCTGGCAACACCGCGCAATGGCCGGCCGTTTGTCAAGCACGAAACTTAATCATGCATAATGTATAATCATTCGTTAGACGTTATCTGGCTCAATCAACTTTGATTGCTTCAGGCGATAAAGAACATTGGATCAAAGAAGACGAGGAGTGAGTTGCCACTGTCTGTTTTCTTGGTGTATCGGTTGTTTTGTCGAAGAAAAACTTGCAGCAGAGTTAGCAAGAAATCGATCGAGCGTGGTATTGGAAGGTGCGCGCCAACGAAACACGTTGTTCCGGCAAATGTTCCGTTCCCATCTATAATAGCGCGAAATCTAATCATGCATAATGTATAATCATTCGTTAAACATTATATGTATAACGGCCCTGAATTGCATATAAGAGGACGACTCGAATGAGAAATACATAGGTGACATAGCGCAGTGGTCAGCTCTCTTATTCAGTAACCGATCAATCCGGATTCGAATTCCGTTGATCACCGTATGTTTTCTCTCTTCGATACTTCGCCCGTCCTTCTGCAACATCAATCTCAACAAGTCCCCAAACTCTCCGCTCGATCATTACAATCTGGCTCAATCAACTGTGATAGCTTCAGGCGATAAAGACGGTAAAGAACATTCCATCAAAGAAGACCAGGAGTGACTTACCACCTCTGTTTTCTTGTTGTACCGGTTACGAAGCTTTTGTTGAAGAAAAACCTGCAGCAGAGTTATAGCAAGAAATCGATCGTGCGTGGTATTGGAAGGTGCGCGCCAACGAAGCACGTTGTTCCGGCAAATGTTCCTTTCCTATGTATAATAGCGCCTATGTATAATTTCCTATGTATAATATGTATAGACCCGTCCGTTGGGGAACGAAACGGACTGCATAAACGGTAAAACGGACTGTACGTTTGGATTGGTCCTTTTTCGGTTGCAGAAACCGGGGAAGGACCGAACATTTTTTATAAAAATTTTTGGCAAAGTTTAAAAAAATTTTTTTTGTTGCTTTGCTTTTAATTCTGCTTTTAATGAATGGACAGAATAAAAATACGATCTTGGTCCTTTTTCGATTGCGGGAACCGAAAACGGACCAAAGAAAATTTTTCGAAAAAAACCGTTCGGTCCGTTTTCGGTTTCCGCAACAGAAAAGAGACCAAATGCCAACAAAAAATGTACAGTCAATTTTGTTCCCCAACGGACGTGTCCGTTTTTCGGTTCGTTTGCAGTCCATCAACTTGCTAGGGTAATGTATAATCATTCGTTAGACACTATCTGTGTAACGGCCCTGCATTGCGTGTAAGAAAACGACTCGAATGAGAAATACTAGAATAGTATTAATAGAAATAGGTGACATAGCGCAGTGGTCCGCGTTCTTGTTCAGTAATCAATCGGTTACTGAATAAGCGGATTAATCAATCCGCATTCGAATTCCGGTGATCACCGTATGTTTTCTGTCTTCGATACTTCGTCAGTCCATCTGCAACACCAATGTCAACAAGTCCCCAAACTCTCCGCTCGGTCATTACAATCTGACTCGATCAACTTTGATCGTTTCTGGTGATAAAGAACATTCCATCAAAGAAGACTAGGAGTGACTTACCACCTCTGTTTTCTTGTTGTACCGGTTACGAAGCTTTTGTTGAAGAAAAACTTGCAGCGAAGTTATAGCAAGAAATCGATCGTGCGGGGGTTTCGTAGGCACTCGCCAGCGAAGCACGCTCTTCCGACAGGAAATGTTCATTCCCTATCAATAATAGCGCGATAAAGTTCGAGTGTGTTCGCCGTCGTGTACGTGTTTGCCCTCGCGACGATCGTGCACTGTCGGCTGCTTGCGAACTGACGCCAGCCGTAAACTCTTGAATTATGCAGATTCCGACAACTATACGATGCCCGGGCCATTCTTCATCGGATCAACCGCTTAAACACACGTTCACACTGACAGAGGTATCCATTAGAATCGTTGGGGGAAACTTCCCAACGGAATATTCGATCGCGCCAATTAATAGTCATCTTTATCCACCAACAAAGCGCGAACAACAATTTATCGTCACAGCCAGAAGAAGAAAATCAATGTCGCTCATCTCATTGAGATGCATTACATGCATCTTATGTAATGTTCATTTCTTGATTTTCTTAAACGCTGTTTTTTAATTTTTTACTGGCGATTGTGCATTTAAGTTTAGAAGGATGTGCAAAAAATTTAGAAACTGGATAGTTCAAAAACGATTGTAAATTTAATGCACCGTACCGGAAGTTTTGTATGCAAAATCTGATACATTAAATTCAATGTACAATTTTGATGAAAAATGAATGAACTTGCACTGTGAAATTGAAATAAATTATTGGATTATTGGATTTTAATCATAGGATTATTGGATTGCATTGGATTTTTACTTTTGTAGTACAATTAAAGTAAATGGTTAAAAGTAAAGTGTTTCTAAAGTTTTAAATATACTGTACGTTCATTTTTCATCACAATTGTACATGCAATTTAGTATACCAGTTTATGCATAAAAACTTCAAGTACCATTACATTAAAATTCACACGATTTATTTTTACAGTGGACGTTTGTTGTTTACTGTAACAAAAATACTGTACCAAGTATTTTTTTATCGCATTGACCAAAAGGTCTAACATTCTGCGAGAGCTATGTTCCGCTGTGAGTAAAATAGCGTTCAACAAAAATGCCGTAATCACGCCACTTTGCATTACAAAACTAAGATATCGTCCAGCGCAATGTGCAGGGTAAGCTGCATGTTGAATAAATATAAAAACCAACAAGCGGTAAGACACGAGATTCTATTATTTCACCGGGAAACAGAACGAAAACGGAGTCTCGTGCATAATGGAGGGGCATGTGTGGATATCGGCAAACCGTCGATATCGGCAATGGAAAGTAATACAAGCATTTTGCATGGTCTATCACGAGGCAAAGGAAGAAAAAGACTGAGAGAGTTATGCAGGAACGGAGGAGGAGGGCAAGGGGAATCCCGCACGCGAGGGTCCGCCGAGTGGTCGAACCGCGAGCAAAGACCGACGGTTTCAGTACGATCACAGCTGTGACGTCCCACGACCCCATCACGGATCCATCAATGATTCACCAAGGAGGAACGCTCGACGTTACGGACGTCACGAAATCGCCACTTGCCTGCCTTCTCCGCCACCGTGAGTAGCCGGACGAGCGAGCTGCGGCGAGCATGAGCGGACGGACTGACCGAACTGTGCAAGGAAACACCATAAGGCTCGGTCGAGACACATATGAGTCCGGTAACGCGTTAGAAATTATCCACTTTTTTGTCCCCTCTTTTCCTGTGTACCACTTTGAACTGTCCCATTGGGATTACCACCCTTGTTACTTCAAAATTTATACACCCCATTATCGAGCGTTCGGTACCAGCCTGATGACACGTAGAAAATGATAGGATTGGAAAATGTTGGGTCAAACCGTATCCTTGCCACTGCCGCAGGGTAAAATTACCGGTGCTTTAAATATCGTGCGACTCGACACAGCTCGTATCAAGGCGGCGCATTTTTTTTAAGGTTCGTTGAATTAATTTGTTTACTTACACTAAAGAATAGCCGTTATTAGAATCTAATAAGGGTTTTGTTAAAGCAAGTAAACATTTATTTATTTATTTATTTATCAACGGGATAATAAAAACGTGCTATATTTTAACTTTTACAAAAGTTAAAATATAGCATGTTTGATTTATGAGTATAAACATAATTTAATTTATGAGCATTGTATAAACATTTTTGGTATCACCCAAATGCACTGCACAGTACATACATATTTATACACCCCATTATCGAGCGTTCGGTACCAGCCTGTGACATGTATAAAATGATAGGATTGGAAAATGCGGCGCATTTTTTTAAGGTTCTTTGAATTAATTTGTTTACTTACACTAAAGAATAGCCGTTATTAGAATCTAATAAGGGTTTTGTTAAAGCAAGTAAACATTTCTTTTATTTGTTTATTTATCAACGGGATAATCCCTTTTACAAAAGATAAAATATAGCATGTTTAATTTACGAATATAAACATAATTTAGTTTATAGGCATTGTATAAACATTTTTGGTATCACCCGTACACTGCACAGTACATATAGAATATCACATCGTTATCACATTAGAGTCACAAAATGAATCACGCAAGGTGTATGGTACAGTTTCAGGTACTTCAACACAATTTGGCTTTCCGCTCTTTTAAACTCCTCCAGAGAACCTCCAAAGTTCAGGCCTTCAGTGCCATTTTATCTTACACTGAGAAAAAGAAATTCTTAGACCAAGCGCGGTGACATACGTTCAAAGGTGGATTTCGTTGGTACAACAAAAACGTTTATTTCAAACCACAAACTTTGAATAAATTGAAGCGGATAATCGTTTAACAAACCAATGCTTTATTTGTACCCAAAAATAATAGCTTTGAACGTATGTCACCGCGACTTTTCGTTAATCCAACCAATGTTTTTTCTCACTGTAATAATCGTCATTTGAAAATCGAAATACACTTGATTATCTGTTTTCTGAATGCAAAGGGGATCGTTCTTACTTGAACTTCTGTGAACCGCGGATATCTCATTCGATTCCATTGCCTCCGTAATCGGCGTCCCAAATATTGTGAGGCCGTTGCTTTCCGCTTGTTTTCTCGGACCTTTCGGAAAGTTCAAACACGGAGGTTTCCGTCCGGTCAGATTTCCATGCGACTTAAAGCAATCGTTCTCCGCTTCGAATGACACAAAAGAAGGGAACGGCGAGTACAGCAGAAAGTCGTTCACTCGTGGTGCCTCGTCATCCGATCATCTAAACTCGAACTAACCAGATTAGCACTGGTCGCTGCGGATCTGAAACTATCTCGGACATGGCGTAGAAACGAATCACGGGATCGTTAACTGGTCGAGATGAGCCGGAGGACCGGGGCGGACGGAATGCCGAAGAGACGACCGCGACCCAGGATGCGCTAAGCTGAGCCTATTTGGTTAAGAAGCTAATCTCGTTCTCCCTCTTATTCGTACGGAATTCACGACAAGTCCACCGCGCGACAGTTTCGGAGACAGAACGAGCGAGAGAAGAAGAGTTGATGATTTTTTTTCGAGCGATCCCCGCGTGACAGCTCCGTGAGAGCGGCCGGACTGTCTCCCTTGACTGCTCTTCGTCGTCTCCGTCTTCCGTCGTCGAATCCTCGTCTTTCCTTCGCCGGCCCGAGGACTCGGAATCCCGGGCGCGTCACGATGTTGAGCAGATCGGTGCTCAACAGCGCGCAATGATTCCATTGTGACGAGCGGTTTACCGGAATGTTTGTTATTCACTGCGGCGGGAATCTGGGAACCGGATGGAAATAAGTCCACCCGACATACTTGCGTTCGACGCTCCACCCACTCTAGGTGCTTTCAAGTTCTACACTGAGAAAAATTTATATAGTAAATAGTCACCAAGGGGGACATCTACATTTTACAGTTACGACAATAACCAAAAATTGTAGTTGCAACTATAAGTATAGTTTAATCAATTGAGTTTATACTATCACAAACTATCTATATAGACGTCCCACCTGGGAACTATTCGTTATAATAGGAAATACCATCCTCTATCTCAGTGTACGCTCCAGCAGCACGGACGAATTTCTGAGCTCACAGTAAAAAATCATCTCGTAAAATCGGAATACGAAGTTTCGTAAAAATAATTGTGTCGAATAAGTGACAAAAATCGTTTGTTACGGTTTGAATATACAAATCCGTCCTTTTATTTTCCGTGTCGTTAACAAGTTTAGTTCGTACTTTTGTTTCTAAGATCAGAACCAGATGGTGCGATCGGAAAATTAGCAAATAAAAAATTGTGGAGGTTTGTGGATAGTAAGTTGTAAAAAGTACAAACTTTTTGTACTTTGCTGGTTCCAACGAGACGCCGGCCTTCCCATGTTTCGCCAGGTCAACCAAGAATCTTATCTTCCATCAGACTCTCGTCCAAATATGTCCCGATTTATTTTCAAAGGTCCCGCAAAGCAAAGACGTTGATCGAGATATCGTCCTTTTCCCGGCTTTTCGGGTCCTTCACGCTTTCAATCCTTTACCCGATGTACCCATCGATCTTGTGCAGAACACCGCTACCGCCCTTCCGGTAACCCTGGAATATCCATTCTCAATGTACGAATTCAGCGGCTTACCGGAATATTTATTAACCGCTACACACACTGTCCACACACTTTACCAAAAATGCAACGCCTCTTTGCAATGTCCACATTCGAACAGTACGCACGAATGTCTGAGCTGATTCCGACGAGAACTCCCACCATTCCCACATTTCGCCAGATCTCCCAAAAATCTTATCTTCCATCAGACCCGTCGACGAATTTCCCGATTTACTTTCAAAGGTCCTGCAAAGCAAACACGTCCCCTCGATCGAGATATCTAATTTTTTCCAGGCTCCTCGGTTCCTTCACTCTTTCCATCCTTTCCCGACGGATCCATCGGTCTTCTACGGAACTCCGCTACCGTTCACCGGCCCTCAATGCGCCAATTTAGCGGTTTACCGGAACATTTATTAACCGCTTCGGCGTGAATCTCCGAACCGGATGGAAATAAGCCTGACCGACACATTTGCATCTACCAGTCCACACACTTTCCCAAAAATGCAACGCCTCTTTCTAATGTTCCACATTCCAGCAGTACGCACGAAGTCCCGAGTTCATTCCGACGAGAACTCCCACCATTCCCACATTTCGCCAGATCTCCCAAAAATCTTATCTCCCATCAGACCCGTCGACGAATTTCCCGATTTACTTTCAAAGGTCCTGCAAAGCAAACACGTCCCCTCGATCGAGATAGGGTGAAAGAGGTGAATATGGCCCACCTCGATTAACACGTAAATCAATGATATATGGATCGGTCCATATTCCCCACTTTTACCCTATCTAATTTTTTCCAGGCTCCTCGGTTCCTTCACTCTTTCCATCCTTTCCCGACGGATCCATCGGTCTTCTACGGAACTCCGCTACCGTTCACCGGCCCCTCATCTCCGTGTTTATACCGGACGGTAACCCCGGAATATCCGACACATTTCCATCCCCAAGTCCACACACTTTTCCAAAAATGCACCGCCTCTTTCCAATGTCCACGTTCCAGCAGTACGCACGAAGTCCTGAGTTGATTCCGACGAGAACTCCCACCATTCCCACATTTCGCCAGATCTCCCAAAAATCTTATCTCCCATCAGACCCGTCGACGAATTTCCCGATTTACTTTCAGAGGTCCTGCAAAGCAAACACGTCCCCTGGATCGAGATATCTTATTTTTTTTCAGGCTCCTCGGTTCACCCTGTCCATCCTTTCCCGACGGATCCATCGGTCTTGTGCGGAACTCCGCTACCGTTCACCGGCCCCATCTCCGTGTTTATCCCGGACGGTAACCCCGGAATATCCGTACTCAATGTATCAATGCCGGTGAATGTGACAATCCAAATATTTGCCAGTCAGATTAGCCACCCTCCTCGCGGCGATGGCTTCGCCTCTGCTGTCTCTTTCATCCTTCCTTTTGCCGTCGCGGACTCTCCTCTCGCGTCCCTTCTCGTCCCGAGCCGACCCCGAAGCCTCTCGGCTTCCTGTTACATTTTTCTCTCGCCGGCCAGGACCCACGCTTACACCGTGCGCACACATTCGCGCGTGTGTATTTTCCTGTTTGCCGTCCGCTGTTGAACACGGCACAGCATCTGTCCCTCGGGATGTATTCCTTTACCCGCGGTGCCCCGGCAACCAGAAGCTCGTGGCCACCGAGCTCGAACTCTTTCCGATTAGCCGGAGATAATGGCCTGTAATCTCGACGAGTGATCTTATTTCGCGTGAAAGCCGAGCCCCGCGTTCTCCGGTACCGTTGCCAGGTGTCTCGTGTGGCTGCAAGGTCTTTCGCATCATTTTCGCTCCATGTACCGCTCCTTCGACGCTTCGCTCGGCTTCTTCTTACACTTCAACTTCGCTTCCTTTAGCCCTGTACCACCTCTTTTATTTTATTTTATTTTTTTCCTGAGTTGAATCGGTCAATGTGTAATTTTACTACTGTAATATTACATGGCACGTGTAATAGGTAATATTACATAGAATATAATAGAATAGAATGGTTGTTTATTGGTCCTGGGATAAAATCCCCTAAGGACCGAGCAGCAAAGAAACGCGATATAATTATGCAGTTAAAGTTTGAGTACACAGTTGTCGATGACAGCTTACGTATTACAAGAAAATAGCAGTAGATGAGAGAGAATTAAGTTGTGTAGGTGAAAAACATATATAGGGTAAATAGCGCAGATGAAAAAGTTGTGAAGCAAATACCGACATAGTACATGTAATATGGAATATCACATAGTAAACGTAATATGTAATATGACATAGTACATGTAACATGTAATATGACTTAGTGCATGTAATATGTAATATTACATGGACATGTAATACGTGTGTATGTGTGTATTAAGTTATGTAATATTTATCACTGGCAGGTTTTTGTGATTCGAATGCAAATCTGTTATTTGTACCGTGAAGAGTTATTGTATATTTTCCGATATATATATATGTGACGATGCAGTAGGTACCGGAGGACAATATTGAAGAGTTCGAATCCGGTGCTTACCATGGTAAATCCCGGGGCACAATATGCTACATACATCAAGGTCCGCCTCTTCTTCATCCGTAGCTCTTTAAGCTTTCGCGGCAGCGGCGGTTACCTAATTCGAAAGCGGATGCGAACCGCGTTGCCTCATGTGACGTCAACAGCTGTCAGTGTTTGTTGGTTTGCACTGGGGATTACTCGAACGAAGATCGAGGGGAATGAGATAAACCGATAGATTTTGGCCGATGGAGGGAGAGAGACTATCGGTAAGGATCGCGAAACGTATAAATCTCGTCGTAAACTGTACTAATGATCGCTCCCTACCGTACAGTATTATGCCAGTGTAGATGTAACTGTAGCTAAGTCCGGATTTCCAGTCCGTAAACATGTTTTTCTTTTTGTCGACAATCGGATTCCATAATCCGATCGATAATGATCGGCCGAGTATCCAGAATCAATGAAAGGCGATATCAATCATCCGGCGAGTAACTTCGCGGATCACGAGTAGTGTAATATCAATAACTAAACGCTTGACTTGAGACACAGTAAAAAAGTTTTTACTTTTTACAAGTTTTTGTTCACATACGTCCACAAATTTTATTTGCTAAATTTCTGATCGCACCGTCCAACTCTAGTTTTACAACCAAAAGTACTAACAAAAATTGTCAATGACACGGAAACATTAATGAAATTTCATAAAAGTTTCTATAAATGATTTCGAGGTGGACGATTCAATCGGAAACGTACAAATCTCGTCGTAAACTATACTAATCATCATGTTTTTTTTGTCGACAATCGGATTCAATAATCCAATCAATAATAATCGGCCGTGTATCCAAAATCAATGAGGGGCGTAATTAATCATCCTGTGAGTGATTTGCGGATCACGAGTAGTGCAATATCAATAACAAATCGTTTGGCATGATATTGGAAAACGTTAATGAACGTTAAGAAAAAGTATTTAAGTTAAGTTAGGTTTGTTACATTCGTTGGTCGCGATCTGCGTCTGCAGTTCAAACCCACGATTAATTTCCACCTTTGGCAACATAGCTGGTGGAGCAAAAAAGTATTTCGTATCAAGATTTTGGCGAATGGAAATAGAAAGATACAATATCGGTATCGATACTGCGAAATCGCGAAAGGTGCGAATCTCAAATAAATCGACGATGCAATCGATTTATTATATTCGTTACTCGAGATCTACGTGTGCAGTCCAAGAACATGATTCATTTTTACCTTTGGCGACATCGACGGTGGAGCAGGATCGTATTTCCGATCGGTTGGGCCTCTCGAAGGGTTAAGTACCTTTTGCGAATCCCTCTTGTGGATTCGTGCTGCTGCTGCTGCATCGCCTTTAGAAGAGGTGGCTTCCGTTTCCGGATTGGCGCGGGCCTATCCGGAGGACTCTGAAAGGGATCGAGAGACCCTAAAGAGGGTGTTCGATGTAGCTTCGCACCACTTAGGCACGTGGTGAGCCAATGAGGGTCCTCGCGCCGCTTCTCGTGCTCATCTTCCAGAGCAAAAAGGGATCGGTTACTCGCCGGGCAAGGACGCGGGTGTCTGGTTCGTCCGTAGATACTTATCCGGAAACAGGATCTCTCCTCAAAACACCACTCACTTATTTCGCAGATCAAAGAACAATAGCAGGAAAGCTTGAGACAGACCGGGATGGGATAAGCACGTGCACGCGTGCCGAGCTTCCTCGAACAATTTTAACTTCTGGTGAAACGCGTTGAGTAAATAAGAAAGATGGCCGAAATTACATTTTCACAATCGTGAGTAAATTTAACATAATTAACGTTAATATAAATTAAAACAATGTCATAGTAAAATGATTGAGGAATGAACAGACTTTATAGAGTTGAGGGCAAAATATTATCCCACACTCTCGATTGCTCGATTTTTGTTTCTGATGCTATGGGGAAAAAAACACAAAATTTGGCCAGGATAACGCATGCGCAGAACCAAGCGACCAGAGAATTACTCTTACTTTCTCTGCGCACGCGTGCCGAGCTTTCTGGACCAATTTTAACTTCTGGTGAAACGCGTTGGGTAAATAAGAAAGATGGCCAAAATTAAATTTTGACTATCGTCTTTAAAAGTAATTTAATTGACGTTAAAATAATGTCACTATGAAATGATTGAGGAACCAAAAGACTTTATACACTTCAGCGTATAAAATCTTGTCAAACAGTCTCGTTCGCTCGATTTTTATTTCCAATGCTATGGGAAAAAAGGAACACAAAATTTGGCCAGCAAAGCGCATGCGCAGAGCGAAGCGGCCAGACAATTACTCTTATTTTCCCTGCGCACGCGTGCAGAGCTTCCTGGACCAATTTTAACTTCTGGTGAAACGCGTTGGGTAAATACGAAAGGTGGCTGAAATTAAATTGTCACTATAATCGTTAAATGTCACTTAATTGACGTTAAAACAATATCACGACAGAAAATACTCGCGGAAAGGGAAAATCTAACACACTTGAGTGTATATAAAAACTTGTCACACAGTCTCGTTCGCTCGATTTTTATTTCCAGTGCTACGGGGAAGAGAGGAACATAACATTTGACCGGCGAGGCGCATGCGCAAAGCAGAGCTACCAGACAATCGCTCGTATTTTCCCTGCGCACGTGTGGCGGAAATCTGTCATTCGTTCGCTCGAGCCACGACCGAAGCCACTGATGTTGCGGAGAGCTGAAAAAATAATAAGAATCTAATTATGTAAATCCCAATATTAGGCACTCGGCCTGCGACAACGTGGATGAAACGAGTAGAAAAACGATGAGCGGACCGACCGCGTTATCAAAATACTCGTGGACGAAACGTGCCGCGAGCACGTAGCGGAAACTGCCGACGGGTTTTCGTTGTGCCATTCGTCTGTAACAACCCAGTAGAGCCTTCTTCTCGTAAATCAAGTTTAACACGGGTTTGTCTTTACTCATAAATCAGATCGACCGAGATCACAATACGAAAGTCCTATAAAATCTATAAATCTCGAGTAACGATGACGGAAACCGCGGAATGCAAAGACGTGGTTTTTGCTTTATTTCAAATATGCTAATTTTATCAAAAATAAAAAATAAAAATTATTTCAAAATAAACGTCGGAAATATTGTATCGAGTATTTGTAACTTGTATTGTAGTGTCTCCTTAGATTCTCTCATCGCAGTTCAAATAATTATTATTATTGATTATTGGTAGACAAGAAATGATGTCTTAACTTTTAAACTGTTTTCATTTTTTTTATCAGTTACAGAATCACTTCACCGAATCATCGAGCGCATTCAGGTTACATTACATCGCATTACCGGAATTTGTTGTATCAGACAAGATCACTTATCGGGTTTCTACAGTCGTAACTCGTTAATTCATTGCCGATGATTTTTATTTCTTAAGATTCGTAATGATCGGTGCTTCTGCTGCCGGGAGAGAATATCAAAACCCCGCCGTTAGAATGCAAAGAGGGTTCTTTTTTCGCTTGATTTCAAGATGTTTATTTTATTTAATAATAAACAATGGAAATATTGTAATGAGCATTAAGTGAACAGAAAGTTATTAAACTCGTTGTTGATTAAACTTGTTTTGTAACGTCACCTTAGATTTCTTGCACTCAAAAAAATAATTTATTTGACTGCCACCGTTTATTTGATTTGAATAAATATTTATTTTAATCAAATCAATATTTTACTTAAACCAAATATCATATTTCAAATTTTCTTTTTTGTCAATGGATCATAGCTAGACAACAAATGTTCTCTTGATCTCTAATCTGTTTTCATGATTCCCTGATCAGTTACAGAATCACTTCACGGAATCATCGAGAGTATTCAGGTTTACGTCGCATTATCGGAATTTGTTGTATCAGACAAGATCACTTACCGGGTTTCTATACTCGTAACTCGTTAATTCATTGCCGATGATTCTTATTTCTTAAGATCTTCGTAATGACCGTTGCTTCTGCTGCCGGGCGAGAATGTCGAAGCCCCCCCGTCGCTTGGGAACTGGCACCTGGCGGCGTGCACGTAGTGCGTGCCGAAGATGGTGTTGAGCAATCAGGGCACACCGGAGAGAACCGATCGAGCGAGTGGCTAAGTAGTTAAGCGTATACGATAACACTCGGCCGTAACTATGTTGTCCAATCTGGTGTGGTAATCTCACCGTATGATCGTTCATGTCGGATCGATAATGGAAAGTGCGGCGGGCCAATTTGCAACCCCGCACCCAACGAGTTCCCAACCGTACCCGACTTTCAATCGTCCGGAAAGATGCTCGACGCAATTTTTTTTTTTCTCCATTTAATCTTAACCCGCAGATTTTTTTCGAGGACTCATCGTCGAAATAAGTAATCAAGGCGATTAACGCTCCGGGATACGATGGGAGGGATGACGGAATGAAATTCAATGAATTTCTCGCAAACTCGCCTGTTTCGTCGAAGCCATTCGAGCGTTCTCGACTATTCGTGTATCAACGCAGAATCGCTATGTGGTAATTCTATTGAAAGCGTAGCGTGATAAGGGAGATTCCATTTACGAACTGTACGTGTTATTGAATTAGAGAACACAAATTACAGTCTGAATTATGATATTATCCACGGAGATGGTGGAGATGCTGGTTTGAAATCGTCGGCGCTGCTAACGAGTAGCCACGATCATCGCGCCGCGGCGTCGGGACGAGGACGAGCGAGGGTTGAAAAATCCGCTAGTCATCCAATCATCGGAACCCGAAACACACACGCGATATCCTTACAAATTAATCTTCGTTCCCGCGATAATTAATGAACCCGTCTCGATGAGTCTACGCACCGCGGCTATTGTACGTTAAATAACTCGCCGGCTTTGACACGTTTGATTTCCTCGCGTTTCACGGGGGTGCTCTAGGGTTTCGAGGCAAAGGAATCAATTTTTAACATCGATGAATTAACACTTCGCAATCATTCGGTTTTGATCGTTTCGTCGATGCTTCATTAAATTTTGGAAAACGTGGTAAATTCGATGGAAAATAAAAAAAATTGTATTCTCGGTAATTGTTATAATTTTTTAATGCGAACTAGTGTGAAACTCGGACGGCAGGAAATGAACGGCCGATTAAGAGGCGTATAAAGGGCAATCCTATTTGGAGGAGGAATCGGAAATCGTAACACCGATGAATTCATACTTCGTAATAATTTGGTTTAGATCAATTCATCCAAGTTTTATTATACTTTGGGAAACGTGACAAATGCTGAAAAGATTGATTTTGCATAATGATAATTTCAAAGTGTTATTGACAATTTAATGAAGAAAAAAAAATCCGAACAAATCACCCGGCAACCTAACTTTTTTTATGAAAACAATTCATTAATTTTTCTGAATATGTATGCATTTTTTCAGAATTACATGTAACGTAATTTTCAAAAATTACACAAAATTCTGAAAAAATTCATACATGTTGAAAGAGATTAACGAATTGTTTTTATATGAACAAAAGGTTAAGTTGCCGGGGGATTTGTTGAACCATTTTTTTTCATTTATTTGTTGATACCATTTTGGAATCATTATTATGCAAAATCAATTTTTTCAGCACCAAGATTTTCATCCCATCGAGAAGTGTTCGCAATTCTCTTTCAATTCTCTCTGAACTCCCGTGAGGTCGAATTGTCCGCAAAGACTACCTTAACACTTCATAATCATCCGATTTAGATTGTTTCATCCAAATTTCATTAAATTTTGGGAAACGTGATAAATTCATTCCGAAAAATGCGAAAGCACGAAATTTATTATAATATTTTTTAAAAAGTGAGAACAAGTGCGAAACTCGGGCAAAAGCACGGCCAATTAAGAGTCTTGGCGTATAAAGGGCAATCCTATTTGCAAAAGGAATGGGAGATCTTTCATGATCATCCGATTTAGATCGTTTCATCAAAGTTTCATTAAATTTTGGGAAACGTGATAAATTCATTCCGAAAAATGCGAAAGCACGAAATTTATTATAATATTTAAAAAAAAGTGAGAACAAGTGCGAAACTCGGTCGTATCGGAGACGGCAGCAAAAGCACGGCCAATTAAGAGTCTTGGCGTATAAAGGGCAATCCTATTTGCATAAGGGATCGGAGATCGCGTTTGGTGAAATGCAAGGGTAAAGGAGAGAAGCGGCGTTCGCCCGGCGCACTCACCGATATCTCCATTACACGTTCGCACACGGGGGCTGTAGATCAGCGGGGCCCGGGGCCCCGAAGACCCGCGGGATATTTATTAAAGGCGGCGTGGTGCGAGAGTTCGAGCTGTGCCGAAGGGCCCGGCGCGGCTCCGCCGGCCACCGTCGCGCCGCGGGCGGTCGTCCAGCTTCGTTCCTTATGACGTCATTTATTCTCGCACTCCGCCAACCGCATAAGCGTCGCGTGTAGAGTCCGCTAATTGCAAACAGATTTATTGGGTGAGAGAGAATTCTCGCGGTATTGCCTGCAAAGCCCCCTGCCCCGACAACGACGCTCTTCATCGACGCACTTTGAAGAGGCGAGAAAAGCGGAGAGGACCATTCCTTTTTTTTTTTTTTTTTGACGCTGATAATCGCCTTCTGCGCACCCTTGCGAATTCGCGCGAGGAAGCCACGCGGTGTTTGATATTAAATCTCGAACGTTTACTCCGGGTGAGAGATTGAGAAACTCCGGAAATCCGATTTTTTATTATGTGCGATTTTTCTCGAATGAACACTAGTTTTTTTTATTTTTTATTAATTTTTTTATTATTACATTTTTTACCTCTTTTCTTTGCCTCAGGTGCATGCGGAATACCGCGGTCGGTAACGAAGACTTCAATCAACTTCTTTCACGGGAACGGCGATCTTCTACCAACTGCGTGATCCATCAATTCCGAAGGATTGTTCAAGGGCTCGGATAATGAATCGTCGACTGTACGCAGGTCTCTTGGATTTTTATTTTATACATCGATCTATAAAACTTTGGATTTCGTAGTTAGTGTAATTTCCAACAAACAGATTCATGTTGTGTAGGATTGTCACCATGCGGCATAAAAAAAATTATTTGCAATCGATATCCGTTTATCAGATTGATTCAATCCTTCAATTTTTTTGGATTTCCAATGAAATATTTCATGAACTTATGGGAAATAAATTATGCTGACACTTTTCACAAGTGTGAAAAATAAGAGCACGTTGATTTCCTAGTCTCGACGGATTGATTGAAGAAAAAAAAATAACTTTCAGCGATCTCAGCCGGAGTTTGCTGATTGGTCGCATGCTCGAGAAAATCGAGTGACGCGAGATCGGTTGATTCGTATCAGGAAGGAATGAGGAAGACACGGATACGCGTGGTGTGGACCAGAGTCTAGAATTAAAAAAATAAAAAAATAAAAAAAAAAACTAGTAAGGAGGAGTGGTGCGCGCATTAACGGCTTTGATGTGCCGCAGTGAACGGGTATCCGTTCTCATATCCCTTCTCATGTCCCGGTCCTGTGTCTCATAGCTTGTCACTCGAGCCTCTCGCCGACGGACCATCGAACTGTGTAACTGAATGTCTTACTTTTTATGATACGTACAGGGATACGGGTATACACGTAACGCATGGTGTGTGTCTGTGAAAGATTCGCGCGTGTGTGCGGTCGCGCGCAGGCGTATCGCATGGCGTGTGAGCCGAAGCATGTGGCGACTATGTGGATATGCAAATAATCGGAACAAATCAATAGATACAACACTTATCGTCTGACAAATCGGACGATACCTCATCGAAAGGCTTCGAAAAAAACAACAAAAAAAACCATATCATCAAACAAACGATTAGTCCCATAAAGCAGGGAACGAGGATATGCAAATAATCGGAACAAATCAATAGATACAAAACTTATCATTTGACAAATCGGACGATACCTCATCGAAAGGCTTCGAAAAAAAAATCAAACTAACGATTAGTCCCATAAAGCAGTGAACGAGGATATGCAAATAATCGGAACAAATCAATAGATACAAAACTTATCATTTGACAAATCGGATGATACCTCATCGAAAGGCTTCGAAAAAAAAAAAAATCAAACAAACGATTAGTCCCATAAAGCAGTGAACGAGGATATGCAAATAATCGGAACAGATCAATAGATACAACACTTATCGTCTGACAAATCGGACAATACCTCATCGAAAGGCTTCGAAAAAAAACGCATCAAATTAACGATTAGTTCCATAAAGCAGGGAACAAGGAAATGCAAATAATCGGAACAAATCAATACGATTTGTCAGATACGACACTTATCGTCTGACAAATCGGAGGATACCTCATCGAACGGCTTCGAAAAAAAAGGAAACTAAATCATCAAACAAACGATTAGTCCCATAAAGCAGGGAATGAGAATATGCAAGTAATCGTAACAAATCAATAGATACAACACTTATCGTCTGACGAATCGGACGATACTTCATCGAAAGGCTTCGGAAAAAAAAAAAAAAAAAAAAAAAACCAAAAAAACAAACAAACAAAAAATCCCATAAAACACAGAAAGAGGGTTCGTAAATAAAAAAAACAAAAAAA
>JAPYZC010003794.1:0-11369 GCA_030522665.1 Ichneumoninae sp. A BG-2022a
TATACATCCGGACATTTTTTCTAAATGTGATTTTTCGATGTTTTGGAACATTCTGAACACGTTTTCATTAAAATCTCGAAATTTTTTTTTTCACCATAAAAGCAAAATGTGTCGACATAAAAAAAACTTCCTCTACGAGGAAGCAAAATTAATAAAATCGACGAGGGTGAAGTACATCGGCTAGTGAATTTATGTGAAATGTCCCATATACTTGGATAATTCATCAGAAAAATTTGTTTTTGTAAGAAGGAATAAAAAATAATTAACGAGTCAAGCTTTCGAATGTCCTTTACGAACGCAGATTTTTTTCCGTCTGATATGTCTATAGGACCGTCGTCGCATCGTTCTAAAACATTAAGATGAGCTTCTACTGGAATATATCAGTACTGTAGCGCGCCCGGCCACGCTCAACATCACTGAACACTACCGCTGCGCACGCTGTGCACGTTTACATTACCGTTTCCGGTAAGCAGAGCAGCAAAAGCTCCGAGTAGGGGGTTAACTCTTTGGATATGCTGACTTTCGACGACATAAAAATAGTAGCACGCTCGAACGGAAACCACAGAAGAGGGTACTGGTTACTCCGGCTGCATCGTGACCCTTTGAATTTTCTGGACCACTCGCCTCGTCTCGTTTGGCATTTCCTTCGTCTAAAGAGTACAGTCCAACTTTTCTCAAGGCGAGATTATGCCATAAACGAAAAGTCTAGAATATCAGTGTAGATCAATGGAATAATTAAGGTTATATAAAAGACGTCTGTTGATTCTTTAGTGTTGGTAGAAAATGGCGATCTATATAGAATTGAACCCGTTGAAGTAGATATTCTAACTTATTAGAAGTTGGACTGTCTTCTGTGATTTAAGCTGTACGTCCAGAAAAAAAAAATTATTTGACGGTCACTGTTTATTACGATTAAGTAAAACATTTATTTGATTTAAATAAATATTGATTTCATTTAAGTAACTATTTACTTAATTTAAATAAATATCTTAATAAACGGTGGCCGTCAAATAAATTTTTTTTCTGGGTGTATATATCCGCTCTCGTTATTCCTTACTTATAGTGAGGAATACTCCCCCCCCCTCCCCTCTCTCTCTCTCTCTCTCTCTCTCAACTCGCGATCTTTCACGCATCGTCGGTGAAAGTGTAGCTTGTTTTTGTCGAAACCGCTCTCACTTTCGGTTCTTCCGTACGGTCTGTCGAGTCACGGTACCGTCGAATCCCGAAGAATGGATAATCACAAGCAAGATTCGCTACACTGAATATATATTTATAGAAACTGACGATAGCAGACTCCTTAACGGTGGTTGATTTCAGAAGGAGTTGTAGCTTCACCGCTATCATCGTACCTTTTCCAATTCTCGCGTAGTCAAGCTTTTTCCACTCGTACATCTAACGGCGTTCCTTTGGTGTCGGGGTACCAGCATCGAGACACGAATGAAACGTTCTCCTCCTCATTTGCAGGCCCTCAATGCTCGTCGGTGCCGAAAAAAATGACTGCTCGAAAATACTTGGAAAAAGACTCATATCAAGTATGCACGCCGGACGACAAGTGGGAAATAACTCAACCGTTTCGCATGGGCTCGGAAGAGGCATGGCATATTCTATATGCAACTTGAGGATGCATTTTCGAGATGCACCACTTGAGCAAAAACGTTTTTATTTTCTGTCTTATATATGGCGATACTCTCAACTTGCGATTGGAATTAAGATAAGATTTTAATGCTTGGTCAAATGGAGAATGATTGGAAATTGAAATAAATCATAAAAAGTATCCTCTTCGCAATCTTTCGCAGCACGAATGACTCTTTCGTGCCGTCTAGTTAGCCAGTTCAGATAAGTTTTTCCGTATTTTACGGTTTGACTATGGGTCATTCCGCTTCGGATTTTCTGCTTCGGCTTTGCTCTCACTGCCATTTCCCTTTATTTCTCTAACCATTCTGGCATGTGTTCACATGCGATGCTGGCGCAGGGCGTACGCTCTTTCCAAGTTTATGAGAGTTCTGTGATGTCATGCGGTCTTTTCAGCCCAGAGAGAAATGGCACTTTTATGCTTACGCGTACGGCACTCACCGTCCCATACGAATGCACCGCTATTGCTAAAACTGCTCATAATGCCTCTTCGTCTGGTATTACAAGCCACTACATTCACGATATGTCCTCTTCGCAACGGATGGTCAACGGATTAATTCTAACCGGACAACTCTTTCATCCAATTGGTGTCTATTATCGTTTGATTTTCATTAGTCGATGATTTGTGCTGATTGCAGATTGCAGATTGAAGATGGATGTACGGACGGACCGTCCCCGTACAGGAGGGAGACTAGCTCCGACGGGAGGTGTCACTCCGAACGTTCATCAAACTATATCCGGAGGTGGAAGACGAAAGGCCATACCGGTACCACCGCCGAGAGTACCGACCCCTATGCCCACAGCGAACAACAATCCGCAGAGGTAAATAGAGTCAATTGACAATTATTCATTAACGGTCGATTCCGAGGTGGACGTTAAATGGCATACAACTTTTTCTACTTGCCACTTTGACCTGAAAGATATCTTAATTTTATCTCGACATTCTGAAATAGAAATGGGCCGGGGGCGCATCGGGGTCAAATGAGTACACGCTACGGTGGCCGAAGAACAACGTTTATATACTGTTAACGTCGGAGAGTGTAGCTCGTGGGCTCTTTCGTCCCTTCGCAAAATCACTGCACTAAATCTCCGCCTCTACATATATTTCTCTTTCCTACTCTTGGTATCATCAACCTTGTCAATGGACTAACGTAAACGTTTCCCTTTTAAATATATGCATATAGTTTTAGTCAAGTTATATAGATGCCATTCAACCGTTACACAGCATTTTTTTTTTTTTTTTTCTAAAGGTCCCTTGAACAATGGATTTCAATACCTTTCGCCGGAACATTTCAACAAAATCTATAAAAGCCTAATGCGCAAACGACTTTATTAATAATTCAATAATCCATTACCGTTAAAGTCTATGAGTGTCACACCGTCGGTGTGTTACAGTAGGTGAATATGAAATTAACATATGATGCATGATAGACAACTCAATCCACACTCAACATGAACTATATGAATCGATGTGTAATAAATCATTCTAGGTCCGTGCTTAATATAAGTTTATACATACGCGTGCATAAATACCTGTGGAACAGCCGTGCGAACTGACTGATTGCCAATACATTGCCAACTCAGCCGCAGTTCTACAGCAAGATCCACAGTGGCAATGGAGAGAACACGAGGCGGTCACTAGCTTTACCACGATCGTATTACTCATGTGTTCGCGACTTAACGATGTGCTCATATAAGCCCACCTCTGACTCTATCCCTCCGTTGGTCTGTACTAAGGCGAGTTTCTAGTCGTCCCGGATTCACGGTTGTTGGCTGCCATTAAGTATACGCGGAATAGTTTGACACGGCCCAAACGACAGTTGGCAACACACTAATGACTTGTTCCCCGTTTCACGTTCAACGATTGGCTCGATTAATTACGGATATGAATTATTAATATTGTTAATTAAAATGCACCAACTAAACAAGGGACGGAAGATATTAAAACTGTATAAATCGGTGTTGAAATCTGTCGATGCGCTGGAGAGATTGAGACCCAAACGATCATTTTAGGCGTACACTGGTATAGACCACACCAACTAGCATGCGCGTGATCTGTTTTGCCGTTACTGTGGCAAAGGTAAAGACTCATTAGGTCGTACCCGCGGACCAGTGCCTGAAATTCTCATGGCCGCAATGCAAATACCGGCTTTTCCAGAGGGAGAGAGACGAAGAGCTTTATAAAGCGCAACCGGAAGCTTTGTATCAAAGACCAGCCCGTATGTGTTCATTAGCCGGTATTTAGCTGTGCGCTTCAGTATAGAAGTACAGCACAACATTCGCACAGACACATAGTATTTCATTGGGTACACTTGGATATCTGCCCCAGCGAAAGTAGTACCGAAGGATTTTTCAATGTCTGCTCGTCACTCCCGTCAATGGAATTTTCGAAGCTTCAAAAACAGATAACGACGAAAGTTTCCATAATGAGAAAAGAAACAAGGAGATCTGCCGTAATTATTCGTTTTTATTAATCAATGGATGATGTTCTCCGTCCTTTTCAATCGTTAATAACTCATGCGTTAGACTAATATTATATCTTAATTTTTAAATAACAATCGTTGTGCAAGTTACAAATATAATTTTTCTTCTTTATGGGTTTTGACTAGCAAAACACTGCCGAATGTGGAAAAAACTTGCAAATTGAAATTTTCATATGGCTTTCTTATAATGTTCCTTTATTCGCAAAGCTTCTTCTATGAGAAAGCATTTTCTGTATTGTTGGCTTCCTCAGTGAGTAAGCTTCGCGAATAAAGGAACATTATGAGAAAGTAATATGATAATTTCAATTTGCAGCATTTATGAGAAATCCACATGAAAATTTGAATTTGCAACTTATATGAGGAAGCCATATAAACATTTCAATTGTCAACTTTTATGAGGAAGAGTTATGCAAATTTCAATTTTTAACTTTTTTAACGTCAACGTCTCGTTAGACTTTTATGCAAAACAACTGATCGATTAAGGTTCAGCGCGAAAAAAAATACACCGACGTCTTCGCTTTATCGGATCCGTGCACCTACTTCAATTAACGAAAATACTAGGTTTTGGAAAAATATATATATATTTTTTCAATTATTAAGTCAATTATCCAATATTCACCTTTTTGTGGCGACGTCTAATGTATCGCTCCGCCGATGATGAATCTTCAACTTATTTTACTCCTCGGGCGACACTTGATATATTCACTTGCTGAAAATTTTAAGTAATCTGACACTAAAATCTCCAAACTGTTTTTGCTCACGCAACCAAAGCTTTCTCTATGAGGAAGCGAAAAGAAGTAAAGTATTGAATTATTTACGAGCTATGCCAATTCTGCTGAAAACTGATATAAATTCGTTTTATTTAGCAGTCTCATATTTATGTGGATAGAAGATGATGTTTAATGCGGGTCCCAAAGAGAACCAACGGGCGTCCTGGCGACCTGGTTGCAATATCGAACTACGAATAATAATCGAGTTCAAGAGGTCTTACTCGAAAGGTTTCGAACGCTTTTTCGACGAGAAAGCCTCATTAGTGATTAACGAACCTCAAAGGCGAACCCTTCACTGTGACTCGGTCTCTTTGTGTTTTTGACTCTGTCAACTCATCTCTGACGTTCTATAAGTCAGGACTAATGAAGCTCGCGGTGTGTTATACCTACTATAGAGCTCAAGCCAATTAGCTTACTCTCGCTCTATTGCTTCCACCTCTCGGGTGTCCCTCAATTGTTATAAAGGAAAACAACACTTCCCTCTGCTGATGCTTTAGAGCGCGCAATCGTGTTGTAGTCGAACGATGGACAAACAAAGACAAAACAACAGTCTTTCAGAAACAAGCGCAATAAGTAGAACTCAACCGACTTATCGAAAGGGTAGAATGGTAACAGTCATTCGAGGATAGTTAGACTCTGTGGATTACTGGGTTCTTAAAAAATTACATGAAAAGTTAGTATTGCAGTTGCAATTTTTTATAGTCTGCAAGCTTCGTTATTCAATTTTTTGCTTCTCCATTCAAGTGGTTACTTCGCAGCGTATTGCAACAATTATCGATAGGCGCTGAAAGCGTCGTAGACGATGAAAGGATCGTCCGTACATCGACGAGTCTGTCATTTGGCGTGACTCTCGCTCGCTCGCGCAAGTCCTTTGGAAGCTGTGATCGCGTGAAAATCAAGTTTCAACGTCACTCCGGCCGTCACGATCACATCCCTTTGTTGGCTGTCGAACCGTTATGGTTTAACGAATCGCGAGGGTTAACTTGTTCCTCGAGTGCGTATCGTATGCATGCATGCTACGATTGATAACAGAAGAGGGCTTGTGATAACATACAATATTGCATGACTGTCACTCATTAACCGTAGGTTACACATATGTATGCTGTATGTATATCTAACAATTACGAATACACTTTATATTTTTAACATATATTTTTGCTTCCTCATAGAGGAAACTTTGTTTTCGTGAAAAAAAGTGTGTGTGTGTGTGTGTGTGTGTATATGTGTGTGTGTCGATAAAGAAAAATGTGCTGAAATGAATATTTCTCTAACACATCGAGACCCGCGCTTTCAAGTACCCTTCAGACGATGAAATAACAGTTTTCGTTCAGGCTCTCGATACCGCCGAAAGGTCGGGCGCTCCCTGCGTTACCGGCTGTGGAGCTTCCGGTAAGCTCCGACGACTGCAAAAACGAATTGCCTTCCAACCCGCTAGCGGCTGGAAGAAGCCACAGAGGGTGCCGTGGGTTACGAAGATCTCCGCCGTGCGACGCTATATTCGATTCGAGGGGTGTTGGCCTTCTTTTTTTTCTCCTTTAGGCACAAATTTTTTAATCTTCGAAAACAGTCAATACAAAGTGACTGAAAGAATCAAATTTTATTAGCAGACTTAGAACAATATTATAACACAAATAAAGTTACCAACAGTAACTAAGCGATAGGTGTTTTCGAAAAGCAGACAAATTCGGCAATTAAAGACATATGATCCTTTATTTGCGAAATAGAGGATCACTGATGTTAGCGTATGTTACTCTTCAGTACAATGCAATGCAATGAAATAGTTCGATTGAAAGTTTCTTTTAATTAAATATCTAATAGTATATTGCGATGCTAGTTCGTAAAAGCGGACTTTCGTCGAAGGTTGAGAAATGGTCGCACAAGCCAGATTGAGCGCTACAATGGCACGGGACGAAGCCGCGTGCTTGTAGTATTAATTAACGCACAACAAATTATTTAACAAGCAGAATCCGCAATTCTGTTGACTCTCGGATTTCTCGATACCACACCATATAAACAGGGTGATCCTACTTAAATTCTCCCGTAACAATCTGCTGGTTCGGTTCCTCGTGGGATAATTGTATTGCCGGTCATATCGCTCAAGCACCACCGGTAGCTTTGCATACTATTGCATGCACATATAATCAGAGGATATTAGTAGAAAGGTTTAAAGGCGAAAGGTTATCGTTGTACCATTGTCATACAACGTGTCACTGCAGCAGCAACAAAAAACACTGTACGGTGTCGAGCTCCGACTTTTAAGTTCACAAAAACACCATCGAAATAATTTTTTCTAAATATAGCTCTAACATTTATATTTCTATAACATATTTGTTGTTGTTTTTAATGTATAGGCTAATAAAAAGCAACAAGACAGCGCAGTCTGAGAGTCGAGAATAACGAGAAGCCTCGAGTTAACAAATAACTTGTGTGATAACTAACTCATGATATGTTTGGTATGTTATCAGGCTCGTTTAATTCATTTAATGAAGATCTTATGATAAAAACCATTCGTGATGGAGACTGGTAGTGCGTTGATGTCGGGGTCTTGATAACGTTATCGCCTTATATGCTTCTCGGGACGCTGTCGTGCGACCAAGTTCTGGGAGAGCACCATAATCGGTACTAGTAATGGTAGTGGTAGCAAAGCAGAAGCACGACTAACAGGGAATCGAGGTTGGGTTCAAGGAGCAGGTAGAGGACGAAGGGAATCATAGAGGGTAGCTCTGTCTTGGCCCGCTCGTGGAACCGATCCCTGGCAAACCACATCGCTCAATGTCAGAGGGCTTAATTAATGAGAGGGACACCCCGGTGAGGGCGGCAATAGTGGTGGCAACATGCATGCGCGCCACCCGGACGAACGTTCGGGAGCTCGGGCACCCGTTAATAATCGGACAGGTATATCCGTCTATTAACGCGCGCCCAGCACGATCCCTCGTCGCTCTTGAATTTAATCTCGAGAGTCTTCTATTGTGTATGTGCGTGCGTGCATGCGTGTGCGCGCGGATGTGCGTCAGCGCGCGTGGAAATATAGTCGTATATACGCCTGGATCAACTCGAATTATTCCTATATATTATATGTTCGATGGATATCGTTATTAACTCGGAAAATTTAAATTAACGTGTCATATCAGGATCGATATAGATAAATTGCTGAAATTCATTGGGTCGCCATCCCGTTAACGAGGTTCATCAGAAAGTATCAGATGGTCGTTAGGGTGTCGAATGTAATTATTTATAATTTATTTAAAATCTATATTTTAACGATGTTAATTACTCGGCGTGGAGGGAGCACTGGAAAGGACCGAAGGTAACAGGAACGCCATCAGCAGGTACCCGTGCCGTAATCACTTCACCGCACTCCATACCCTTGGAGCATCAAAAGCGCTTTAACTTTCAATCTTTTATATAGGTTATACTAGCGCTTATTTCATTTCTTTTAGGTTAGGTGTGCCGATCTTACTGACCAAACGGACGATCCCGATTGGCTACGAAAACTGGCTTCACGTTTTCGATTACTTTAATATATTTATCTCGATCATCCAAGGTCATGTCTTTTTTAAGAGGGGAAATATATATATTTTAGGGTCTGTCTTGTTAATACTTACAAATTTGTTGCGGGACATCATAATTTTCAAGTTTCGAAATTTTATGTGTAATAAAGTGTATTTAAGATGATAACATTTATCATCCTGTAAATAGATTATGCCCGTAAAACGAAATAAATCAATACATTTTTTTTAATTCGTACCTTAAATCAGATTCACGTTTTGATTTCAAATATTGAGGTAGAAGCTGCACAATTAAAAAAAACTGCAAATTAGTTATTATTCATTTAAAAAAAACATTTGTAAAAAAAAAGTACAAAAAAGATGAAACAGAAAAAAAATCTTACAAAAAGATTTAAATAATGAATGATAAAATATAAATTTTCACAGAAGCTCCCTCTTTTCCATCGATATTTTTAATAATAATAATAATAATGATGATGATAATAATGATAATAAAAGTCGGGAGACGTCTTCAGCCTTGTCACAAACGCTTTGCAAGTGTACCTACCAAGTCCTTATGTGACACGGCCGGAGACGTCTCCCGACTTTTATTATCATTATTATCATCATCATCATTATTATTATTATTAAAAATATCGATGGAAAAGAGGGAGCTTCTGTGAAAATTTATATTTTATCATTCATTATTTAAATCTTTTTGTAAGATTTTTTTCTGACTTTTATATTAAACATGCAAGAAGAAGAGAATACCGGCGAAGGGAGGAGACGGCTAGGCGCCGTCGGAAACTTACGGCTCGTCGGTCTAACCTCAAAACAGAACAGTCCTTACATGACTCATTGTACCCCACGTTTTGCATTACTTGACACATTGTGCCCCACGTTTTTGCATTACTTGACACATTGTGCCCCACGTTTTTGCATTACTTGACACATTGCACCCAACTATCTGACACATTGTACGCCGCCAGTGGGGTACAATGTGTCACTTCGCGACCAGTTGTTAATCGAATTATTTAAATATTGTCGATCTTTTGGCAGTAATTATTTCAGGCTTAATGTATGCCCGAAAGTCCATAGAAATCGATTATGAAAGGCATTTTTTGAATATACTATTCTGGTGAAGGCAATAATTTATAAGAAAAAAAGTGACACATTGTACCCCACCCTACCGTATTATTCTCACAATGTTCTCTTATTGGCGGACTTTCTTTATGAGAAGGCCAAAAATACAGAAAATGTTATCTCATACAAGAAGCTTTGCGAATGAACGAACATTGTGAGAAAGCGATATGAAAATTTCAATTTTCAACTTTTATGAAGAAGCAATAGGAATATTTTTTTTTTACTGTTTTAATATACTTCTGTCGATAATGAGGGAGCTTCCACAGATTTTCGGATTACATTAGTTTATATGCGATATCATGGGAAAAATAAAAACTTTTAGTCTTGAAATTTTGATGTAAATGATGTGAGCTCAACAACACGAGAGTGAAGTGGGTTTACGAATATTAGTAAAGTTTCGAAACCAACTGATAAACTAAGTTATTGATTACGTTGAGTTAATTTGTCGACGTCACACATCCGTTCTTCACGTTTCTGAATAGAATGAAATCGTTCGAGTGCCCCAAGAGGGGCGAGGCGAGGGTTCCCTGTCTGGCGGGGTTATCTACTATAACGACGGCAAATTACCTGCGGTATCTGTTCTATCGTCGTCGGGGCCTTGGTTCGTGGTGCAGTCTATAGCCTGAAGCAAACGAGAGGAACATATGAGAAACCAAGAGTGTATAGCTGAACAAGCATCGAACGTGTATCGTGTACAGTGTGGAGGCGTCGGGACCTAAACGATTAATGATACACGTACCCTACAGTATGCGAGTTGAGCATAGTGTTTCCAGCAATCAAGTTCTCGCTTCAGTAACATGGTATATCGCTGATGGGATAAGCGGTAAAAATCCGTATACGAATGTTTCGACACACAGTTAACTCGACAAATTCATGAATACATTTATTCATTCGGATAAACTTGCACACCCTGATAGTATACGACACGGTAAAGATACTTGAGGTACATTGAAACATATATTCTCGCGTATGGGCTATTTTACGCCGAGTGAACCATGTTCGTTTCGAGGTTCTTCGAAAGTGTTTATACATTTTTTGAACGCATTAAATTCACTTTAACAAATCTCATTTTTAAATCGTAACATTTCATTTTTCATTTTTCCATATAAACGGTATTTTATTCGTTATTCGTTTTTGTTTTTTGTTTTTTTTTTTTTTTTTTTTTTTTTACAGATAGTGTGACTCGCCTGACTCGAGACTCCCCATGTGTGCATGCATACACTACAGACCGAAGAATAGGAGAATTCTCGTAATCGTATACTATCTAATACATGAACGTTTATCGAGCTCGGCTGGATTCACTGTGCCAAGAATCGTGTATGAATAATCGACGCTACGTTTGCCGACGATTAACCAGGTTTACCCACCGCTCGTTGGTGGGTGGTCCAGGATGGGTGGCTTTTCCACACCGGCCTATTACTATACGGCTGTACGAATAATATGCCGAGGACGAGGTATATATCATCATTCGGCTTGCTTGCCTTTGAAATACACCTTCCTCATTGGAGGCCGACTAAAGCGAACGAATGTATTATAAAGTTAAAGACTCATTCACCTTACAATAAGAAATGTTGGTTTTAAAGAATATGTGATTTAATTAACAAGTAGATTGTACAACCAAGTCATTTCCATTCCAATCATTCAGATTATATTCGTCTAATATTCTTCGTTTTCGTTCAGTATCATTCTTTTCACAGGGGTTAATAAGTACCAAGATATATAACCATAAATAAACATACAGAAATGCGAGTTCAACAATAATATAAAAAGTTCGGACTTATCTTAACTCGATGGCTCTTTCCTTTCAACTCTGGGGCTCGCCGTAAAGTGGGTAAAGCCCAGTGGAGTGTTAG
>JAPYZC010003795.1:0-18022 GCA_030522665.1 Ichneumoninae sp. A BG-2022a
AAACACTTGCCTTACGCCCGTTTCCCCGAGCGAAAAAAAAAAAAAAAACAAGAAAAAAAAGACAACACAGAAAGAGTATAATAAAGTCGTCCGAGCCACCCACGAGGCTCGCAACACAGACCCGTGCGTACGCATGTGTACAGAAGATAATAAAATTGATAAAGGTTTGTCCCGCACGCTGCTCGCTGCGCCTCGTAAAACCGAAACGGGAGCTCTGCTCGCGCTACATAAACGCGACTCTTAGCGGTTAATCTCTTTCCAGGAACGATTAAAATTGATTGAAAGCGATATTACACGAGCCCTCCGCGACTCATTTATTCGTATCCCAGCCGGGACATTATTCATCCTCGTTAATAAATACCGCAAGCGTTTATGCACGCGAGTCGCGAAGGTGCGAGAAATTTGCGCGGGTCTCCGATTGCCGGAGATTCGTTAAAACGCCAAGAGACTTTCAACAGCAACAAAAAAAAAAGAAAATAAAATTGAAAAAAAAAATAAAAAACAAAAACATAAAGAAAAATGAGAGAAAAAGAACGAAAGAAACTGACCATCCTTCTTGGTCTCTAGTAGGATGAAGAGAGAGAAATTGCGTGGAATTCGCTGACGCTAGCGAAATGAATCACCACGACGTGTTCGTCCTGCAGGAATACCTACGGTCGGTATATGCGAGGGAATACACACATCGGTATATATCTACCACCTATAATCCCCCTAGCGAGCTCCGGGTGACTAACGCGTCGGGATGCACTTGCATCCACGCGTTGCATACTGCATGGTAGTTATGTATTCGCGAGTGGAAGCGCGTACACCATCACCGCGGCCGCACTGGCCCGTTGTGGTCGGGACTCGAGCAAGATGTATGTAGGTATGTCTATGCACCAGTGAATAGCCACCACGACCGAGAGTGCGTCCCGCGCGAAACGCGAAAGATAGTGGCTGTACGTTGCAGAAAGTGCGGGCTTCGCGCGCGCTCGAAACTCCCCTGCCATCATTCATACGGTGCATTAACACCGCGAGGAGCGAGGCTAGCGAACGTGCAAACTGTGCAGCACTCCGACGAGCGCGCGCGCGTCGAGAACACTATTCCCCTTACACCTGCTTTATTAACGTTGCCTGCGGTATTGCGCGCGCGAACCTACGCCGCAAGGGCACTCTCGCGGATCTACAGCCTGCAGGGCAAAAATAGCATAATGCCGGGTGGCGGTGATTTTTTTTTTTTTTTATGATCGGGGGGTTTTTTTTTACTTAGGGGATGGCGCTTTTTGTTTCCAAATTTTGTGGCACATTTATATCTCTGACGTTCACAACTCTACCAGAAAACATCTCTACCGTATTAAAACTCTACCAAAAGCCCTCCCCGAATTTAAATAAAACTCTCCGCAAATTTGAATGAAACTCTCCCCAAAATTTTATTTTTATTCCGGGAGATTTTTTTATTTCCGGTAGAGTTTCATATAAATTCGGGGAGAGTTTTATTTTAATTCGGGGAGAGTTTTATTTCAATTCGAGGAGAGTTTTATTTTAATTCGGGGAGAGTTATATTTCAATTCGAGGAGAGTTTTATTTAAATTCGGGGAGAGTTTTTGGTAGAGTTATAATACGGTAGAGATGTTTTCTGGTAGAGTTGTGAGTGGTAGAGATATAAATGTGCCAATTTTGTGATATTAATTCAGAATCTAATGCAGAGGTGGAGATTATTTATTCGATTTGTAATTCAAGTTAATTCATTTCGGTTAAGGACGATCGATCATTTGTAAGGAGGGTTGTGTAAACAGAAAATCCCAAATACAAAAGAGCCGAACATAGCGAATTTTCGGATAATTGTAATTAAATTTTTTTAAATGTTTTTTATGTCGTCGAGTAAAATATTTTTTTCTCGATAATAAAATAAAATCCTATCGAAAAAATTTATTATTATTTTGCATAATTGTTTATATGGCTTAGTTATTTTCCATGGAATGAAATTCCATTGCGTGGGCCATTTTTTGCTAACCCACCTGCTTGACTCACTCTGGTGAATCAGCGATTAAAAATTAGATTGGTCAGAGGCCCCGGATTTTTTTTTACGGACTGGCAAAGACCTTACCTCGATGTGTGGCAAAAGCCAAACCGATTCGTCATAAGACAGTAAAGCAACAAAAATTAGAAGGTAAAATTACAAAATGCCTCGAGTAACTCAGATGGTCCCTTATCAAGATTATCGCTTACATCGAGGGATCGAAGAGGGAAGAGGAACAGCATAGCGCAAGATCTCCGAGCAACATGTTTCTCAACGACGGGGATACGCTAAACGCGTGGAGAAATAATGTAAATTGCTTTAGACACGTAGTGCCAAGTGCGAGAATAAACTCGACGAGCCTCGGTACAGGATAAAGGGAATAGTCACTTGAAGATATACATATATATGTACACGGAGAAGAGAAAGAAGCTCGAAGCACACGGAGTATCTTACGCAAGTTTTTTTCTCTCGAGACTGTATCTCCTTCCAAAAATCCTAAGAACGACGAGGTTTCAGGTTATCTATATTACTCGATTTCATGGCACGTTTCGATCACTATTCCTTTATCGCACCTTAAAAGAAAACACCTATGTCGCTTAAAATGTTTACACACAGTAAAACAATTTTATACGCACAACAAACATTTCTTTTCCAAAAGCGACCACAATTTTTTTTATTTTTTTTATTAAATCAACTTTTTTGTTTTTTAGTTAAAGATACAGTTCGATGGCAAACAATTTTATGTGGATCTTTGTAATGTGGAATTTTATGTGGAAAGATTATTCAGGGACTTTATTATTTTCGAAAAGCTGTGTTTGGAGCCTTACCAACGAGGTGAAGTCGGTACATCTGTAAAGGGTAAAGGGTATAAAGGGTAGTGATATTTCGGAAGTTAAAATGTCGCGAATTTAAGTTCACCGGCTATTATTAATATTTCCATCAGTACACTGAAAAAAACAATATCATTGACTCAAGTAAAATTTGCTTACGGGCTGCCAAAGAAAAAAATTATTATTTCAATTTTACTTTTAATTCTAACAATTCCATACGGGATTGACATGATAACAGGTCACCTTGACAGTCTTGCCGTCGTTGTTTCAATATCATATGGAATTGTAAGAATTGAAAGTAGAATCGGAGTAACAATTTTTTTCTTTGGCAGCCTGCAAGCAAATTTTTTTTAGTGTACTTGTGTTGTTAGTTTTATTATTCGCCGCTCTCTTCGTTATTAATACCGTGTTTATGTTTCGGTATGATTATAAGCGATAATACTCGACTCATATGGTTGCTTAGGCAATAAACCCTATTTTCCTCGTAATTGGACACGACTCGTTCGTATAAATAAATAAATAAATAAATAAATAAATAAATAAATAAATAAATAAATAAATATTCGTTAAGAATACAAATCCTTTTTACTGCGGACCTTTGAAAGGTATTATGGTAAGTAACAAAAACGTAAAAGATGCACGAGGTCCCGTGCTCGATGATCTTCGACACACACCTCGCGCGTATCGGACAGTCGTGCCCACACTCCACAGCGTTGATCGACACGACTCGTTCCTCTCGGGAAGCCTCGAATCGTTCGTTCATTCCTCAACGAGTTCCGAGCTATTTATCTGTCTCCTCCGATCTCTCGCCCTCTCGAGACGCTTGTACGTTACAAATGCGACGTATAATATGAAACACGATGTGAGTCGATGCATCGGAAACCACGCCCGAGAGTCCCCAACAAATTAGTGTCCAAAGAGGTTATCGAACCGGCGTGAAGAGAGATTGGTGAGCGTATTCACGAATATCTCGGAGTCGAGACGTCGGGACTTTAACGAGCTGCAGGGACATAATTTGTCCCGTTGGGCGGAGATCGTGCAGTCACACCGTGCGAAGCTCCACACCGGATCTTGCAAACGAAGCTCGTTCGGGACGCTATCGTGAAGTTCGATCTTTACGGGACCCGATCGTACAAGCCCGGTCCAGGGCTCGACTCAATCATCGGCTTGACGTGATTCCTTATGATCATCGAAGAAGAAAAAAATGATGAAGTGGAGAAGGGAAAAAAAGAAGAAGCCAGAAACGGTCAGTCAGTCGCGAGTTTATTCAGGCAGGACGATAAACATGTATAAATAAATGAGATATAAGTCGGAGATATGTTTATCGTGTGATTGTGAAAAGATGCTGCGTACGAGATGAAAAATAAAGAAAAAAAAGTTCTGAGGTGTAAGAGCGTTAATGGACGTAAATAATAAATAATAACCGAGTATTATGATAAATCGACGAAGAAGAAGGAAGGGAGAGGAAATATTTGAATTGGTGAGAGTGCGAACTGAACTATAATATAGAGACCGCGGTGTTTGTGTATAATGCTCTAGAATTTGCTTTCCGATGTGAGAAGCAGACTCTCGCGATGGGAAAAGAAGGCTGCGTATCTTGCACGCGCTGTGTAGCTCGCGATACGTATAATAGTTGTTACGAATATATCGAATTAAAGACAGGAAATCAGACGAGGAAACGAGAGTCGAGGCACTGTGCCGTCTTTTGACGTAACGCTGCGCTGTAAAGATACTACTGTGGACGTAACGAGACGAGGAGGCTGGGACGATCGAGGGAAGACGAGAAATCACACGATTCCGCTCGATGTTCTTCGCCGCGAGTTGATCTTTATATCTGAATACAAGACACTGTGGGATCCTCGATCCCCAGGCAGTAAACTTCAGTTTCAGCCGCGCCTCTTACACGGTTTCAGATGTACGTTTCTCTACCCCCCCCCCCCCTCCTCCTCCCCGTTAAAATCAAATATATCCGAAATGTTAATACAACGTTTTGATGTTATCTATATATTGCGAATGTAAATTGCTGTAGATTTGTAGACATGTATTTGAAGAAATATACTCCAAATATATTTCAAGTATATACAATTTATCAGAGGAAATGTATTTCCTAGATCACATATTTTTCGATAAACGGGAAAAAAGGTTTGTACTTTAACGAAAGTTTCTTATCCATAAATATCCACGATTTCGTTTCTTGTTCATTTTGCAATAACACGGTACGTTGAAAAGAAAAATAAAACATTGTAAAATTAACAAGAAAAGATGACAAAGATCTTCAATTTGCGAAATCGATTTAAGGTTGCTGCTGCACAATACACTAGTCACACAAGTACTACATTTTTATAATTGTTTATTCAAAATGTTGTGCGTTTACTATAGTAACGGAAGTCGATTTGAACTGCATGGGTCGTCAATCAAGGAAACAATTGATAACGATGTTTTTGCAAATATATAAACTAACAAATCCAAATTTCCATGACGACACATTTTCGGTGAGTTTTTCAAAGAAGAATCGGTATTCGTCAACCAAATTTTATTTACCACGGGTCACTTTGTTCGTCAAACGTTGCTCTACGAATTTACCGAGCAGATTTTTAAAATAATTTTGTCCCTTTAAAAATATCATCAGTTTGTTTATAGGAAAAAAAATTACCGGCTAAACAATGGGTCGTATTTGGCAAACGGTCAAACCCACAAAAAATCTACTCGGTGAATTCGTAGTGCAAACTTTAAGAAACAAAATCAGCCGTTGTATATAAAATCGGTTCAAATTTACGAATTTTCCTTGAAAAAATCCAAGAAAAAGTACGATCATCGAAATTTACATTTACAAGTTGTCACTATTATAAGATCATACTGATTACTATGTCTCTTGATTAAAGACACATGCAATGCGAATCAATCGCCTTTACTGTCACTAAATGCATACAATTTTGGATTCTGAATTTCAGAATTGTAAGCAATTAGCACTGATTTGACTAGTGAGTCACGCAGTAGCTACCTCACCAGGTAAAAAAAAATTCATAAAAAAAAACAAACTGCCTACACCGCAAGGTATTCGTGTCGTCTTTGTCGAGATAGTGATCGCGGGTGTACCGACACGAGAATTGCGCGGTTTCGCCTATCGATCCCGCGATCCGTTGGCTGCGTAACTTCGTAACGTTTGACTCTGCACCTTTGTCCCCCGCACACTAAACACAAATCATACCGTGCATACACATTCGCACATAAGCATAATCCAGCGTAGCGCAACACGTACCGGAGATCTCCGTGACCCCGATCGATCGATTATCATTCAATTTAGGATTATAAGAATCTATTCGAGAAAACGGCCCAACGAACGATGCAAGATAAAGATTCTAATCTTTCGCAGCGTGCGAGGAACTCGCGCGTTCCGCTGCTCCCCTACACGAGATAATAACGAAGCGAGAGGGAGTCCTGAGAGCCGCTAAGGTATTCAAGGATCAATCCCGGGAAGGAGCGCGACTAATCGGGAGGGGACACGCAATGGATTTCGTTATCGGGGTTAAGAGCCTCGTTCGAGAGCCGGCTTCACACACAGCACGAGGCTGCCCCGTAGAGTCCGATTGTAAATTCGATTGAAAATTCTAACGCCGTGTCTCGCGCGTCATCGTCGAGACCTTTTCGATCATCGACATCGTCGACGTATGCACGCGCATGCGCGCGCGCGCTCGCTTGACTATACCCGTTGGGAATCATCACAATCATGATCATCATCGACCGTTCATTCTTTCGTCGTTTCTTATCAAAGATCGGACAGGTACGTTATTGGCCCGATCGGGTCACTACGTAACTTACGCAGCCTCGAGGCGTCCGATGTTTCCTTCCATCCTATTACAGGAACGATCATTCTCGCCGGGCGTATAGCGCGAATAACTTGCGAACACACGTCGCGGGTTGATACGAAATTTACTTCGAGACCGTACGTAAGACGTAACACGGTGAGAAGTGAATTTACAACGTCGGGCGTTGGTTTCTATTATTGCGCGTGTCCTATCCAAAGGTTAAATCGATTTCGATATGTGAAGCTTTAAAACGTGTCCGATTGTATTTACGTTCACCGCGGTTCGCCGAGGTGAAACGAAAATGATCTGGGCAAAAGGGTTCTGGCAAGGGAGGGGCTGCGCGTATCTCCGGTTTTATCCACTCGATAGATCCCCCCCGCCTCGCTCCAACTTCTTTATCCATTCGATAGTCTGCGTTTACGGAATATATAGACGAGGAGGTTATCGCCGCCGCAGATCCGTCCGCGTTCGGCTAAACAATCCTGAGAAACTGGTGTGTTTCTTACACGCGGGACAGGATATAAATCCATTTGCTTTTCTTTTTTTTTTCGTAGGCTAGAGGTGACTATTGCTGTATGATATAGACGGCTGGAGAACCTTGGAAATGTTGGGTTTAGAGATTATAGAGGATCAGTAACGAGGACGGTAACGATAATTTTAGGATGACTCGCTGTATCGAGTATCGATCGCATTGATCCGGGGATTTAAACGCTGACTAGCGGATCAGTCTTAACGACTCGATTTGAACACGGTACGTTTTTTTATTTTTTATTGTTTACTTAAAAATTACCGATGGCCCTTTGTCATGGAGAAAGGGCCGGCGCTCTTTGCGAGTCAAAAAAAATACGATGAGGTAGCGACATGCAATGTTCTTTTTTTAAACATACTTTTTTCCAACACTTCTAAGAGCATGAAATATGAAACGCTCTTCGGTAATAATTGACGTTTAAAAGGATTTAAACGGGAGGAAATTTAAAAGTGTTTAAACGGCAGGATATAAATCCATTTTTTAGCCCAGAGGTGACTATAATTGGCAGGAGATGTGAAAGGATTTATACGGCAAGAAATTTAAAAGGATTTAAACAGCAGGGAATTTAAGAGAATTTCAACAGCAGGAAATTTTAAAGAATTTCAACGGCAGGAAATTTGAAAGGATTTAAATGGCAGGTAATTTAAAAGGATGTAAACGGCAGGATATAATAAATCTATTTTTTTAGACAAGAGGTGACTATAATTGGCAGGAGACTTGAAAGGATTTAAACGGCAGGACATTTAAAACAATTTAAACGGGGAAAATTTTAAAGGGATTTAAACGGCAGGAAATTTGAAAGCATTTAATCGGCAGGAAATTTGAAAGGATTTAATCGGCAGGAAATTTGAAAGGATGTAAACGGCAGGAAATTTAAAAGTATATTTACGGCAGGCAATTTAAAAGTGTTCAAACGGCAGTAAATTGAAAACGATTTAAACGGCAGGATGTAAATTCTTTTTTTAGGGCAGAGGTGACTATTGCTGTACGACATCGACGGCCGGAGCACCTTGGAAATTGTCAGGAGATTATAGAGGATCAGTAACGAGGACGGTAACGATAATTTTAGGATGACTCGCTGTATCGAAGATCGATCGAATTAATCCGAGGATTTGAACGGTGACTCGCGGATCCGTTATAAGGACTTGATTTGAACATGGTAAAAAAAATAATAATTGTATACTTAAAAATTTCCAAAGGCCCTTTCTCATAGAGCGAACTCTTTACACCTTAAAAAAAAATACGATGAGGTAGCAACATGCAAATCTTCTTTATTGAAACATACTTTTTTCCAACACTTCTAAGAGCACGAAATATGAAATGGTCTTCGGCAGTAATTGCCCTTTAAAAGGATTTAAATTATACACATTCTTACCTTCGAAAAAAAAAATAACAATCTCTCGACTCCCGAGCCTTTCGCACTTTATCCCCCGAATTAAGTCGGTCCTTGGCTAAACTGCGTGCGAGTTTGACTGACAGGCACTCCAATTTCCAAAAGTACTTCGCTCGTTCCCTGCATCTGCCTGCGTTCCACGCGAACCTAAATCCCTCCGAGGAGTATCTTAATTCCACGGCACAATAAAACATCCAAAGAGGGAATAAAGAAAACGAATTAAAAAAAAAAAAAATAAGCGCTTCTTTATTTTTAAGTGTGAAGCTGGACCGCCTCGAGCTCGGTTTACACCTTGCATTTAACCGGCACGTACACCGAGCCGCTGTACGCTCTCAAGCAAATAATTGCACGATTATACATAGGTGTTTGCTGCACAGTGTTGCATCGAGAATTACACCCTCGTTGCGATGTACCGCATCCACGTAATTACCTAAATCTACACTGTAATCTTTTAGAATCCTGACCCAGGGACCTTTTAAGCATCGATGCAACGATACAGTCGATTTATCCATCAGAATAAAAAAAGACCTCATGGGAAAATCCCCAGGCGTTTCTTCTCGGTGAGACAGGACCGTAGAATCCTTAAGGTCCAAGTCGGAAAGAGTCCGACACCATAAACAGTCGTCGGAAAGTAAAGAGACAGCGTGGAGAAACGAAGCACATGTCGTGCGTTTGTGTATTCGCGTGTAATACTTCGGGAAGGCCTCTCCTCGCGAACGATCTTGTACGTACGTACGCGGAAACGTTACGTGACAATAAATTACGCGAGAGTACCGTATCCACTGCTATATTGCATCTCGGCCGGCAGCGACTCGGAGCCGCGCCGGAGAGAGACCGTGCCGAAGACGGTCTTGCAATTCCGAGCTCCGACTGTACGCGCGCCGCGGCCAACGAGATAAATTTTATTGCGGCACGGGATGATGTAAAATTACTACCGCGGAAAGCACCGGAGTTCGAATAGGCGAGAGGAAACTAAAAAAAAGGATCTAAAAGTAAGCAAAAAAAAATTAAATCTTGGACAAGAATCGATGCGAAATCTTGAATATTGATTGGGAGAGTTTCCGTCGAGGATGGACAGCAACGATAATGTGCCCATGAGAATATAAATTGCTGTAGATTTGTAGACATGTATTTGAAGAAATATACTTCAAATATATCCCAAATATACAATTTATCAGCGGAAATGTAATTCCTAGATCACATAACGTTACGTGACAATAAATTACGAGATAAATTTTATTGCCGCACGGGATAATATAAAATTACTATCGCGGAAAGCACCGGAGTTCGAATAGGCGAGAGGAAACTAAAAAAAGGATCTAAAAAATTAAGCAAAAAAAATTCAATCTCGGATAAGAATCGATGCGAAATCTTGAATATTGATTGAGAGAGTTTCCGTCGAGGATGGACAGAAACGATAATGTGCCAAAGACGGTCTTGCAATTCCGGGGTCCGACTGTACGCGCGCCGCGGCCAACGAGATAAATTTTATTGCCGCACGGGATGATGTAAAATGACTACTGCGGAAAGCACCGGAGTTCGAATAGGCGAGAGGAAACTAAAAAAAGGATCTAAAAAATAAGCAAAATAAAATTAAATCTCGGACAAGAATCGATGCGAAATATTGATTGAGGGAGTTTCTGTCGAGGATGGACAGAACGGCCACAGACGGTCTTGCAATTCCGGGCTTCGACTGTACGCGCGCCGCGGCCAACGAGATAAATTTTATTGCCGCACGGGATGATGTGAAATTACTACCGCGGAAAGCACCGGAGTTCGAATAGGCGAGAGGAAACTAAAAAAAAAGGATCTAAAAAAATAAGCAAAAAAAAATTAAATCTCGGACAAGAATCGATGCGAAATATTGATTGAGAGAGTTTCCGTCGAGGATGGACAGAAACGATAATGTGCCCATCCCGAGGAGGCAAGGCTATCCTTCACTCTATACCGGATTTCAATTATCTTCTCGCTCTCGCAGTCCGCGGGTTCAAATACGCCGTATATATATGTATATACAGATATACATAGCCGCAGATATATTCCGCTGCATTATGCGCGCAAGTATACTTGAAGAACCAGCCCGGAGCCGCTTGACGAGTAGGCCAGTGAGCTCTCCGACGCGCGGAACAGTGAAATCGAGATAGTCCATCGCTCATCCAGTGAACATCTATTAAGGACCTTCGACCCCGACGATTTATCTCCCTCTCTCTCTTTCACTCTCCCCTTCGCCGAGATGATGATGCTGCTCCCGCGGCATCGTTGCGCATACCGCGCATGCGCGAGTCACCCTCGATAGTCTCCCGAAGCCGCGAGGAGATAATCCGCTCCGCGAACTCTCCGCGATCCCTCGGGATGACCTCAAAACGATCGATTTTTTTTCCCCACAGAGTCTCTCATATCCGGAGAAAATTGGCGATTTTCTTGAAGTTTCGCAAATCGATCGTCCCGATATTGGATTCGTGGGTCACGAGAGTTCGGATCGAATCGAGAGGCTCGATTATAAAACGAGAAGATACACGCGGCGGATTCTTACCGATGATTTTTGTTTTGTTTTTTTTTTTTTTTTTTCGTAAGAGTTAATCCTCCTCGAAGCGCGCGGTAACTCGGCTATTATAGAAAGTGCAGTCTCAGCGGGGAAAGACAGCCGCGGAGATATAACATAGATGTATAGAGAGATACTTGCACGCGGAAAAGAAAGGGAAATAGTCGAGGCTCTCCTCGCTAGCGTGAGAAGATGCTCGGGGGTACACACGCACCCCGCTGCACACGATAGACCGGGTACGCTTTTCTTCTTTTCTTTTTTTTTTTTTTNTTTTCTTCTTTTGTTTTTTTTTTTTTTTTTTTTTACCCGCTTCGGCATTACAGAGAGATATCTCGCCTAACCGAGAGAGTACGAACCACCACCACGCCCATGCAATTGCGAGTACGATTGATGGGACGATAGTTGTGCGCCGCGGATAGCCTTCGAGCCACTTGATGCGTATATACTTCCATAGCGCACGATACGTACACTTCGCACCCGGTACCTGTCCAGCATCCGCAACGATAACCACCAATTGCGAAATACCTCTAATCATCACCGGTCTCACGTAGACAGTGAGATTACTTCGGTGGGTTCGATAAAAATTCACTGAGACGAGATCCATGCGGAACAATGCGTTGCTGTTGGAACGTGGCGTTTTCATATTCTCGTCACGGACCGACCCGAAGGGCTGCAACGGCACGAGATGACATTATTATTACTTACCTTATTATTGATAACAATAATTAATCATATGAATTCATTCATCTTAATAATAATAATGGTTAGTATTGTCATTATTATTTAATCATAGGGTAGAGCGGGGCAAAGTGGGGCAACGGGGCAAAACGGGGTTTTTGGGCAAAACGTCATTTTCCAATAATTTTTGGATGCCCGAATTCGCCCTATCGGATACATCAGGCTTTTCTGGTCCGATCGAAAATGATTGGAAAATTTAGTTTTGCCCGGTGCTCTGCTCTACCCTACATATGTTACATATATACGAGATATAGAACGTTTTTGTGAAAATATGTTACATATATTTTCGATTTCTGTTTCGTGTAACCGTAATGCTTTTCATATTCTCGACATCGATCGACCCAAAGGGTTGCAATAGTACGAGTTAAGATGATGATGATGATGATGATGATGATGATTATTATTATTATTATTATTATTATTAAGAATGCATATTAGATATACATCCGAGATATATAACGTTTTGGTGAAAATATATAATGTATATTTTAAATTGACATTTCATGTAACGGTAAAGTTTTTTTGGGGACCCTTTAGAGTGGAGAGGGGAGAAGATAAAGGTATTTTCTCAGTAAAAAAAAATGGTTATTCATCGTAAATTCACTGATTATGCATAACCTTTACATACGTCTTCGATATCTGCACGTTTTCTCACGATATTCTGACTGCGTTACGAGATACGCAAAAGTTTATCGTCTACATTCTCATCGATGGTTAGATCGCCTTGTGTATCTCGTTATGGCCGCTTTTCTCCAAACGCGTGAGTCTCGGCCGAACTGGTTGATAATATAAAAGGAGAAGAATCGAGAATAAGCCGAGGGAAGAGAGTGTGGTGTGTGTAGACGATGTGGCGTGAGTGGATGCAGTAACTTAGGCGAATGCCCATAGGTACCTTGTGTATATACGCGCCCTGCCGCGGCCTTTAACCGAAGGGATTTTTTAAATAGATCTATAGATAATTCCAGTCCCTCTTTCCCTCTCCGTCTCCCTCGCTCCGTCTCGCTCTCTCCTGCTTGCACTGTACGACGTTAATTACCCGACTGCGGTCAGGCAATTACCTATTGGAACGGGCGGCAAGCCGCGCACGCCCTAAATTCCTATAAGCCGCGACCAAGATATACATTTACGAAAGTATCCGCCGGTACAACAGAGCGAACACATTGCTCCGGTGTAAACGCGCGATACACGGGCCAACACGTGTACACGTGTTTCCCACATATCGAACGCCCACGCAGAGCCCGGCTACTCTTTAATGATGCACGAAGCTTCGGAAAACACGCACGACCGATACATCGCAATCGATCGCGACCCGCCGAACGGGTCCTCGTGTAATGTAATCTAATTTCTTTTTAACCCTTTCACTGCCAGAGAAACGTATTTCTCTATTCGTTGTTCTATACGTATTTATCTATGCCTTGACAGTGAAGGGGTTAATATAATATTTTAGAGAGGATTTTAGAAAGGACTTAGGTCGATGAACCGTTGGCAATGGAAGTTCAAATCGGGTAAAAGTGGGGAATATGGCCCAGTCCATATATCATTGATTTACGTGATAATCGAGGTGGGCCATATTCACCACTTTTACCCTACATACTGTTAATATTATCCTACATGCATCAATGATCGCACCATGCAAAACATTGACAATAAATGCAATTACCACTACTCATATTTTACATACAACGGTAAAAAATAATTTCGTAAAATCGTGCTACGAAGCTTCGTAAAATCAATTTCGATAATTAAGTGACGAAGTTATTGAAGGTTTGAATATATAAACTTATCCTTTTATTGCCCATGTCATTAACAAAAGTGCAAACTAATTTTAGTTTGTACTTTTGTTTGTAAAATTTGAGCCGGATTGGGCGATTGAAAAATTGGCAAATATAAAACGGTGGACGCGTTTTTAGAGTTATCGTTTACAAACAAATGTTGTAAAAATAAAAAATAAAAAGTAAAAAGCAGAAAGTCTTCTTACTGTGTACAGAGCAACAACATTAACGATCGATGAATCGATGATTATCAATTTGAAGAACGATTCTATTAGATATTACTGTAATAGAAATAATAATGATGGTCGATGAATCGATAATAATTGGCAATTATTCAAGAGAGATTCTCGATTGGTTGCTATGAATATTTTGAGGAAGCAAGCATCGGATTCTATAACCTCAAGTGGGCACTCCATCGTAACTCGAAGGCGGCAATTTCGATTATGCCGTGCATAACTCGAGGCTATAATCTTATGTACAGAATGCATAATGATATCTCGAATCAGATCACTCAACGCGGGTATGCCGGTTCCATGGTTCAGCTGTTTAGCACGTGTATCGCGCGCACTGTTCGAAACAGGTTTGAAACGCGTGAATTCTAATAATTCAACCGAGAGACCAGGTGCGTGTCAGACAATCTACAAAAGTAGGAGCAGGTATTTAGATTGTTGACTATATATATATATCTATATCGAGATTATCCAGACGCGATCAAGAACGGGGTCCCACTCGGCTGCACCCTCTTTCTTCAGGATCGCCAAGTATGGCTCGATCGAGCCTGACACTAAATCGTCGCCAAAACGTCCAATCAAAATAAAACCTACCCAAAAATGCAGAGCTTCCTTAAGGTTATTTTCGTAACCCGTCTTCCCGACGCCTGCAACAAAACTAGCAAACAGCTTATCGAGGCCTTTGTTTCTGGCAGGGAAATAGAAAACCCTTTGTGAGCCTCACTGATAAAAAATGCGGTTGAATCAACTAAAGATTCGGGCACGGGCTTTCAAATAAATAGTTTGCCGCTCGGAGAAAATAATTTGATGCCTCAGAAATATGTTTGTGAAATCATAAAAAAAATGGTTATACCTATAAGCGATATTTTAGCTGTACCAACAAAATATATATTTGAACGTCCCTACCCGAATCTTCAGTTCATTCAACCGTATCTTTTTATCAGTGCTCACATGGAGGACCTACCAATCTCAAGCACTACGAGACACCTCGCATCGCCGGGCTAACCAACCGTTCTAGGAATAATCCTTTCAATATTTAAACTTGTATCCGATTATATCTTTTGTTGGCCGATATACGATTTTATAGTCCCAACAGTCTACGGTCTCTTACACGAATTTGTTTATGCTCCTTTTATTTTTTATTAATTCTTGTGGTGGAGCCAGCGAGCCATTCTAAGAAGAATCCCCAAAGCGTGCACTTCGCTTCTCAATATTCAAACTTGTATCTGATTATATCTTTTGTCGACCAATATACGATTTTATAGTCCCAATAATATACGGTTTCTTGCACGAATTTGTATCCGTTCCTTTTATTTTCATTAATGCTTGTGGTGGAGCCAGCGAGCCATTCTAAGAAGGATCCCCAAAGCGTGCACTTCTCTTCTCATTATTCAAACTTGTATCCGATTATATCTTTTGTCGATCGATATACGATTTTATAGTCCCTTCATTCTACGGTCTCGTACACAAATTTGTTTATGCTTCGTTTATTTTTAATTAATTCTTGTGGTGAAGCTAACGAGCCATTCTAAGAAGAATCCCCAAAACGTGCACTTCTCTTCTCATTATTCAAACTTGTATCCGATTATATCTTTTGTCGACCAATATACGATTTTATAGTCCCAACAATCTACGGTTTCTTGCACGAATTTGTACACGTTCCTTTTATTTTTATTAATTCTTGTGGTGGAGCTCGCGAGCTATAAAACGGGAATTGCTACACAGAGAAATGTGTACCTACCATTGATCAAATCGGTAATACAAGAGACCAAAATTCAAGCCTCTTTACAGCCTCTCGTAAGAGACTATAATCAATCAAATCGAATTACCTCTTTCCGAGATATTCAGCCCTTAGAATCTCAAACGTACTATTATTTATTATTCCTTAACAGGTAGATAGAGCTGCCAAGTGCGCTCGTTCTTACATATGTATCAAAACGGCATTCGTAGAGATTAGTATGATTGATATAAGGCCGGCGGCGTTTTGGGTCTGAGATAAGGACGCGAGTGCATCGAGAGAAAATGATCGCGGGTGAAAAATTCGTGCAAACGAGAGGTATAATATAAATCCTCGCGAGCGTGGCGAGAGCAAAGCGGTAGTGAAGCGGGCGAAATAGAGAGATATCTTTAACCTCCCCCCCCCTCCCCTATCTGAAACACTATATATGAAGCCAACTGTATTTGAGCCTTTGCAGAGTTGGTACAAAGATGCATGAATAAAGATAAAGGAGATACTCGCGTTGTGGCTTATAGGGTAATACATACCGAAGAAAATACTTTACGTATGGGTATATATTAAATATATACGTATGGTTTGTACGAATAGGGTGCGAGAAGGCTGCCGGGTGTGTATCTCAATGCCCCGGACAGGACTATCGGTAATTCGCGTAGCCTCGATCAACGCCGAGGGAGAAACAGAGAAATAAATATACCGCGGAGAGGAGCAGTTCCGAGCAATCACGCGAGTTCTCGCAGACGGGCTTTCGCACTTCGCGCTCGACCGTTTCCCGTCATTTGCGGTTGAGACCGTGCGCATGCGCCGACGCTTTTCGCACTCGTTCGAACCACACCGGCCGGCCAGAGATAGAGAAACTTGCGTGAAACGCTTAGGCGAACGAGCGCGCGAGCACAGGTGCGCCGGAGAGAACGTTTATCACTTCTCGGGGTCTCTTCTCTCATCACCGTTTGCGGTCTCTCGCGTTCGTTCCATCTTCTACTGTATATGTGTTTATGTATGTATATGTATGGTTTGATGCCAGAACGCCGTATAGGCCGAGCATAAGCATCCTGCGTATGCTTTTCTGGCGTCAGACGAGCGATATATTTACACACATATGTACACATGTGTGAGTGTGTGTTTTCTTTTTTTACTGTTTTTACGTGTCTCACCTTCCGTCGAAAGTTCTACACACTCCTTTCCATCCTGCGTCTGCGAGAGACATCAGCGCGGCCCAACCGATAACTCAACGATTCTGTACGAGTTAGATAATACTTGACATATATATATTTTCTTAACGATCGGCTGATGCAGTTCCTAAGCGCTTCCTCGATTAGCTGTCCATATATCTACCCGACGGAGCTCGATTAACCGGAGAGATCGACGGAAATTCCAGCGTGACTGTATCACGATATTACGTGAGGTTCTACAAGTTTTATGCGTCGAATATGTTTACCGTCCGGTAGCAACAGGGATTCGTGATGGTATTGATTGGTTGTCTATCGTTATTGGTCAACCTGACGCAGTTGGTGCGATCCCAGCAAACAGATTTTTTTACGAAACTTATGGGTTACAGGGTACACTATAAAAAATAATTTCGTAAAATTGGAATGGGAAGATTCGTAAAGATAATTTTGTTATATGAGTGACAAGCTCTTTTACTCAGGTTTGAATTTACAAACCTATTATTTATTTCCTGTCTCATTATCAATTGTAAATTTAATGTACTGGGACTGAAAGTTTGCTAACATTACTCATACTAATTAAACATGAATGTACTTTGCTTGTAAAATAAAAATACCAGATACTAAAATTACAAGTCTTTTGCTTGAAATTTACAAAAATGAAAAATAGAAACTTTACTGTAAAATTGCAACGCATGTGTTTGAAATTTCAGAAACAGTTTATGTAAAAAAAAAACTTCCAATACTGTTCATTAATTTTCAAACCAATTTTTTTACAGTGTAGAACCGGATGGTCCAATGGGAAAATTAGCAAATAAAAAGTGTGGACGTTTGTGGACAAAAAATTGTACAAAGTACAAACTTTTTTTTACTGTATACGTGTAACAACGATTCTACAGCCGACCCTTTTCCGACATAGGGCCAATGTTATAATAGAGCTCGAGTCATTTATCTCAGTTGACGTTATTTTGAATTACAAGGCGTGCGCGTCCCTATCGGCTCGGCGAAATTAAATGGCCAACGCGTCTCGGAGACTTTGAACGTCCGCATTGAAGAGGCGTTCGTCCCGATATGCTTATTATCCGAGCCCAGGAACCATTGTCTCATCGACATTGTTCAGACTCATAAAATGACTCCTTTTTTTCTTAAACATCTTATGTTTTGTTTTTTAGGTTCATTGTTGTTGTTTTGCTTCCTCATAGAGGAAGCTTTGTGATGGTGAAAAAAAAAATTTTCGAGATTTTAATGAAAACGTGTTCAGAATGTTCCAAAACATCGAAAA
>JAPYZC010003796.1:0-11367 GCA_030522665.1 Ichneumoninae sp. A BG-2022a
AACTTCGGCTTAATTGCTTTAATTACGCACTCTCGCCCGATGTTTTTGCTTTGTTTCTGTTTTTCTTCCTCGTCCTTGTTTGTTTTTTTTTTGTCATTTATTTATTTATTTTTTCTACCGTCGCGGCTCCCACCGCGCCTCAAGCCACTCATTGTTTTATTCGAGAAATACAAAGCCTTTCGCGAAATGCACCCGAGATAACGACTTCATATCGTTGAGAGCCAGCGACGCGTGCGTAGATGAGACTCTGTAAAGCTACTGCCGCGGATAAGTACTCGTATCACGTTTCGTTATTCGAGATATACGTATTGTATATTAAATCGCACAGCGCAGAACGGTCGAAGTAGGGAAATGTCAGTATGTGAATGAGAGCACTCGTGAAAACAACGTTGCGCCGTATGAATATACAAAAATATATTTAGCAATCGTGAGTAACATGTAGGGTAAAAGTGGGAAATATGGCCCGGTCCATATATCATTGATTTACGTGTTAATCGAGGTGTTCCATATTCACCACTTTTACCCTACAGTTCTTTTTTGTTTGTTATTTTTTTAAACGTGTATTACAACGTTTACAACCTCTCGAAGCCGGGCACGAAGTTGTACCTGGCCATTCGAGTGCACTCTTCGCCTTGTTATCGACTGAAAACTCCCCCGAAGTTAATGCAAGTAGAAATTCAACGAGCAGCGAAAAGCGGCAAAGGGAGTCGGTAACGATACATCTTCACGAATTGGGCATGAACATTATTCATGAAGTGACTGACTTTCTTTGCAAGCTGCTCCGCTCTGCTCTGCTGCTGTACCTACAGACGCGAAAGAACAAGATCGAACGGGCGAAGTGGAGCTTAGCGAGAATGCCCCCCCTTCCAAGATCAGACCCCGAATAGCTCATAATTAATACGTCAAGAGTGACTCGAACTTTCCTTTCTCCTCTCTGTTCGGGCTCCATTAGCATCGGGTTGCATCCCTTATACCGCTGCTGCTTCGATCACTGTCAAGGATTTTCTTCATGGACCTACTCACCGGAGAGTTTCCTCGAACAACATTGTTCCTTCGACGATTCGGAGGTAATGGATGATCCCTGAGTAACCCGATGACCACGATGATGTTCGGAATTCCCAATGAGGAGAAATAAGCACAAGTGCTCCTTTCTGTCCGTGGGAAATTATTGGATACATTGAAAAGTTTATCGAGGAAACGGTACGACCTTTTGATAGGAACAAGACACAGAAGACAAACAGTCATGTTGGCTCTGGATATTGTTACCACCGGGCAACCAAATGGAGTTCTTCTTGAATGGTGGCATACCTTACATCGTTGCTGTTCCGATCACTATCAATGATTTTCTTCATGATCCTCCCCACCGGAGAGAGTTTCCTCGAACAACATTGTTCTATCGACGATTCGGAAGTAACGGTTGATCAAGGATGATAAAGGAATAAGACGCAGAAGGCAAACAGTCATGTTGGCGCTAGATATTGTTATCACCGGATAACCAAATAGATGCCTTCTTGAATTGTTGCACACCTTACGCCACTACTGTTTCGATCACTGTCAAGGATCTTCGTCATCGTACTACTACCAAAGAGAGTTTCCTTGGACAGCATTGTTTTTGCATCGATTCGCGAGTAATGAATGATTCTTGAGTAATCCGATGACCACGATGATGTTCGCAATTCCCAATGACAAGAAATAAGCACAAGTTCTTTTTTCTGTCCGCGGGAAATTATTGCATACATTGAAAAGATTATCGCCGAAACGGAACGACCTTTTGATAGGAACAAGCCGCATAAGGCAAACAGTCATGTTGGCTCTGGATATTATTACCACCGGGCAACTAAATGGAGTTCTTGTTGAATGGTGGCATACTTTACATATCGCTGCTATTTCGATCACTATCAAGGATTTTCTTCATAACCCTCCCCACTGGAGAGAGTTTCCTCGAACAACATTGTTCAGTCGACGATTTGCGAGTAATGAATGATTCTTGAGTAACCCGATGACCACGATGATGTTGAGAATTCCCAATGAGGATAAATAAGCACAAGTGCTGCTTTCTGTTTGTGGGACATTATTGAATACATTGTAAAGTTTATCGACAAAACGGTATGACCTTCTTTTTATAGGAACAAGTCATGTTGGCGCTGAATATTGTTACCACCAGGCAACCATATAGATTCCTTCTTGAATGGTTGCTCACCTTACGCCGCTGCTGTTTCGATCACTATCAAGGATCTTCTTCATGGTCCTAGTACCGAAGAGAGTTTCCTCGAACAACATCGATCTCGCCACGATTCGCGAGTAATGAAATAAGCACAAGGGGGTCTTTCCTCTCCGTGACGAATTATAGGACACGGTGAACTGTTTATCGAACAAACGGTACGACCTTTGGATAGGAACAAGACGCCTAAAGCAAACAGTCATGTTGGCTTGGGATATTGTTACCACCGGGCAACCAAATACACTCCTACTCGAATGGTCTTGTATGGAATCGCTGCTGCTTCGATCTCTGTCAATAATCCATCAAAAAAAGTTTCCTCGAACAAGATTGTTCCTGTGACGATACGCTAGTAATGGATGATCTTTGAGCAACCCGAGAACAACGATGATGTTTGGATCTCCCAATGAGGAGGAATAAGCAAAAGTGCTCTTTCCTCTCCATGAAGAGCTATTGGATGCGTCGAAAAGTTTATCGACCGCGGTATGAGCTTTTGATACGGAACAGCTAGACGCATAAGGCAAATAGTCACGTTGGCGCTGGATATTGTTACCACCGGTCAACGGAATACAGTCCTTTTTCAATGGTCATAGTGTACGTAGACTCGTGTTTGGGTACAGATCGAACCCATTACCTACCTTATAGACAAGTTACCCATGCCTCGGCTCCGTCCGTTCCACTCCGTCTCCCTTTTTCACCACTTTTACCAACCGCAAATGCGGGAGAGTAACAGAGAGACGAGGAGAAGAAGGAATAAGGGAGGTACCGGCGGAGCGCATAGCAGCCCAATGCGCAGTGGAATGGTGCAGCGTGTTCCACGAAAGGTCCACAGAGAATGGGGATATAAATTGGATCAACCGACAGCGAATCTCCTCCACACCCATACACAAACCCACACATCAACGCACGCACGCACACATACACACACGTACGCGAAACTGGGAGGAGGACAAATCGCCGATCTCTAAAGGCCAAACGTTTTCCTGCATCGATGGCGCGCACTTTGGCACAAATCCTTCGTTTCTCGAACTCCCTCTCTTACCCTGCTTTCGCTTTCTCACTTTTTCGACGTCATTGACGCTCTCTCAGTACTTCGGCGAATGTCCCTCGAACTCGGAATTTCACCGCGGCAAACGCGTTTCTCTCGTTCCACTCGGTGTGTGCAAGCGAAATGGAATTCGCGAGAATTTTCTCACCGTTTCCACTGTCGAGAGTGAGAAAGAGAAAGGGAGAGCGAGAGAGAGACAGGGATGAAGAAAGGATAATAGAGTAAAGAGAACAAGCAGTAAAATGACTAGGGACGTGCCGAGCAACACGAGAACTTCCGAAATACTCTGAGCTCGGTGAGGTTCGAGTTAAAGAAAAGCTTCTCTGCGAACCACCGACCAGCGAAGATATAGAGAGAGGGCGAAAGAACAGGAGTGTATAGTGTTCATCTGCGGGGTATATACCTACTACGTGGCGGTATACTATTATACCCAGGAAGAGAGAGAATTCGTGCCCACGGGAATTCACTTAATTTCGCTCTCGAGCTCACTGAATGGTATTCCCTGTTGGAATTCGAGTGACTGCGCTCATGGCCGGGTCATCCTCCCTCACTCACTTCCCCTCGTCCACACCCTTTGTTGTCTTATAAACCTCGAGCCTGGAGTGCGTTATGGACGAGACTGGGTCGACTGACTAATGAAAATCCCTTACGATTTTCTCTCTCGGCTCGGCGGCATCGCGATGCCAATTGAAAATAACGAGAATTCTGAACTTTTGATAAATATAAAATTTCCCGTTGAAAACTTATGTTCTCAACGGGAAATTACATCATATGAGAAAACGTCACTTTTGGTTTGAAAATATCGGTCTTTCACTTCTGCCTTCAAAACCCAGTTTTAGTCCGGAAGTAACATACGTGAGAACGTCACTTTCGGTTTTACAATCTCAGCGTATGACGTCGCTTCTAATTGAAAACTTTCGGTCAACCGGTCGAAAATAATTTTTGAAAACGGAAATGAGACCATTCGAAAATAATTTTTGAAACCGAGATTTTGAAACAGAAAGTGTTACAACATAACATTAAACATTTTACCGCATGATGTTACTTAGGGTTTAAAATTTTGATATTCAAATCGGATGTAAAGTTAAGAAATTTAAAAAAAAATTCTGAGTCAAATTCGTGGTCTTCGAATGAAATTCACAGACCACGAATGTACCGAATATAGAACAGGTTCTAATACCGTGTCGATCCAGGGCCAGCGATAGCATTTCTCGTCGAGCCGATATGACGTTCCGACTCAATACCGACGTCGAGTGGATACCGGGTTGAGCACTGGAGGGCTGCTGGAAAACTTTTGGCAACTAGTGCGGTCCCATAGCAGTGCCGATGGTTAAATTCCTCCTGGGAAAGCATGAATAGTTACAAGTTCAAACGATTATAAACCCATATGATCTAAAGGTGGAACGATTTCAAAACCGATAGTCAATAGTCATAAAGTCGAATGATTATAAACCGCACCGATAATAATGCCGAATGATTGTAAACGAGAATGATCATATGCAGTAAAAAAAAGTTTGTACTTTTTATAACTTATTGTCCACAAATGCCCACAATTTTTTATTTGTGCATTTTCCGATTCCCCATCTGGGTCTTGTTTTACAAACAAAAGTATAAACTAAAATCGTTAATGACACAGGAAATAAAAGGACAGGTTTGCATACTCGAACCTTAATAATCGAGTTTGTCACTTATTTAACAAAATTATTGTTACGAAACTTTGTATTCCGATTTTTCGAAATTAATTTTTACTGTGTAAGGTCGAACGATTGTTCGAGCTCACCATAGTACTCCAAATATACACTGAGAAGGATCTAGTAAATATGACTATATCGCTTCTGGAGATATTACAATAGCACATAGTAGTAGGGAACTTGGCCGCCACCTATAACAGGAAGTACCGGATTTATAAGCATTTTTCGTAGATATTGTAATGAATATAGAGACGAGGCTTGCCTGAGATTCACGATACTACATAGATGACCGGAATAGCTCGGTATGACAAATGACAAACATACAGATTATCGCTTGACCAGATGACCTCTATATTGATCGGACGTTCATACAGAACAGACATTTGACAATTCGTGCTCGAGATATTTAGCTGCGATTGTACCGAATAACATGCGCCCAAAACCAAATAAATGCGTTATTTATACCCCGAGTTCGTAACTATATGATGGCAAAAATGCTTGCTAAACCGGCACAACAAATACAGCCATAGCTGGCGCCCTAGTTGCATACTATCATGAGCTGTGGTCAGTTATCATAGATGACCGGTAGTTTTTACTATACCCTTCCTTCAGCGATAGCAGGTGGAACTCGGATTCCACGGAAGCGATCGCTTTTTCATCGCGACAACAAATAACAATATTTCAATATTTACCACTTAGCACACTCGCCCCGCGAGCCCTACATATGTACGAGTACGTAAATACACCCGTCCTCACTAGTATAATACGAAATCGCTTGGAAAGGGGAGATGATACCGGTGGTCGGTGTGCAACCAACTTGGCTGCATTCCCAGTCTCAGCAGGACGTGGAAGAGCGAAGAGGAGGAGGAGGAGGAGAAGGAGGAAGATGCAACGAGAGGATCCCGGAGACGCGCGCGACCCGTGCAACCCTCTCTTCCCGTACGCGTATTTACCTCACCCTCCGGTTTTTCTTGCTTTCACATTCTCGCGCTCTGTTGAGATAGGAACAAGTAAGTGCTCGAGGGAAACCGGTTGACAAAGAGTCGGGAGAGGGTACAGAGTGAGAAAAGAAGAGCCGGGGCGAATAACGCAGACGCGCTTACCCGGGAAATATGCTCTCGCATTATAAAACGCTTCGGAAAATTGTCTGTTTCGGGTTTATTGTCCGGAAAAACTGTCGCGCCGTTCCACGAGCGGGTCTCCGGTGTTATACGAGGTCGCGCTGCCGAGAGCTCGGGCGACATTGTCGGGAACCGACAAGACGTAGTACGAAGATGAAAAGAGAGAAATATGTATTTTTCTCGTGAGCCTCCGTTTCGCGCTATTATTGCAATGCCTTCCCGCTGCAATTATCGCGAATATTCGGTGCGCGAAGAATCGAAGTGAGAAGCTTGATCGCCACGAGCGAATGATCGATCACTGTCGGGTTCGCCGTTTTCCGGGTGACGGACGAGACGACGTCGGAGTCAAAAAGCTCGGTGGATTTATGCGTCTGGTCCAGATGCGAGTTTCGCCCGGTAACCCGCTCGAAATTAGGGATGTGCGATTCCTAATAACACGAGCGGAAGCTTCCAAGAGTACCCCGGGCCAGAGCACTGCACTGGTGGCAGCTACGAGAATCGAGCTTCGTTTGCCTCGGAGAAAGCGAGATGGACGAGCGAGGGGGAGAGAGAGAGACTCCGAATACGTCGCTTGCCTCGGCGACGACGGAATCCGAATGAGAATTCGAGTCCGAATCCGAAATTCGATACTACTTGGCCGTCTGCCATATGGCACGTGCGCGGGACCGTTGGGAACGGCCAAGCTCCGATGCTCTCCTCTCCACCGCTCGTTCGCCGACGGACATCGTCAGCCTAGAAAATCGCAACTTACTCTCGCCCGTCTCGCGCAGTGAATTTTTTTTTTTAACCCGCGCTCTTTTTTGCTCGTTGATTCGGTAGATAAAAAAAAAGTTAGAAAAAAACATTGCATTGCACTAAAGAGTTACCGGAGCGTAACGATGTAATAGATGAACCAGAAAATTATCGGTTTTTAGGGGCTTGCCGTTCCGTCGCTTCACCAAACACTGTTACGAAAACTCATTCGCGTTACACACAATCAATATGGATAAATGGATGGTTCTAGTGTGTACTCGTATATTTTGCGAATTTCTCGATTCGTCCGCTCGCACGAACGTGACAACCGTCCGATTTACGCAATCGCCCGTGGGCCATCGCGTGTAAACATGTAACTGTGTCATACCGTCCACCGTACACCGTCGATTGGTATTGGTATCGACGATATTGCAGTCGACGCATCGGGCGAGATAGTAGCGAATCAACCGTGGAAAAAACTGCCACCACGGTTTTTACTTTTCAGCGGAGACAACTTTTGATGCGACGCTTTTGATGCTTGTTCATTTCCCTCGCGAGAAATAAATTTTTTATCATTTATTGATTATCTACATAACAATAAAGTGCATGTTGATTGGATACTCACACCGATTCTCGCCGATACTCGCCGATATTCGCCGATACTCGCCGATACTTGCCGATACTCGCCGATACTCGCCGATACTCGCCGATACTCGCCGATACTCACCGACACTCGCTGATACTCACCGATAGGGGAGAGTGGGGCAAAATGGCATAGCGGGGCAAAACGGGATAATGAGACAAAACGCAATTTTCCAATAACTTTCGGACGGTGGCGATAGTGGAACGTGGGGCAAAACAGGTTTGAAGATCGGGATGTATCGTTGGGCCAAAATGGGGCATCCAAAAATTATTGGAAAATTCAATTTTGCCCTCACTGTCCCGTTTTGACCCGCTGTGCCATTTTGCCCCGGTCTCCCCTACTCACCGATACTCACAATAATCAATCGATAATCAATCGATAATAATAATTTGTTATCATTAATTTATTATGATATTAATATAATGGGAATCCATGTTTTAGCGTATATTTTATTTTTCCGTGATGCTTGTGCCCATATGAGAGTTCATGCGGCGATAATGATTCTGGACTCAATGAGACCAGCATCGAGGCCAATGAAGGCGTAAACTTCAGGTCGGTAATTTTTACGGAAAAGTGTTAGTGTAGAATCGGATTTCGTTCTTCACTTGCTTTTTTTCCGCGTGAACTTGTCGTACACCGATCAACAAGTCGTTCGATCTGTTAGGAAGTACCGTTCGTACTACTACCACATGGCGACAGAAATGTGTCGTATCGTCTGGTTGGGTATCGGTGTGAGGCATACCGAGCCACTGGTTCAGTTCTATTCTGTAGCGCGCACACAACCCATGCGATCCGAGGCCGCCACCGTGGGTTGACAATGCCAACCTTTGGACCGTCTCGAGTCGCGACCCCGGAATGCCACACGCGCCAAGAGCGTGCTCGCTTCTCCGAGCATTAGCAAGTTCGGCGGTGACAGAGGCGGCAGTGGATGGAGCTCCGTATTGGTTGGACTATGCGTCAACCTCACGAAACAAACACGCCTTACGGATGAGTTCTGTCTTCTTCATTTTTTCCTCCATCACGACCAAAAGGGCGAGCACTTTTCGGCATCGCTTATGGTGTAAATTTCATTGCGTTGTAAAATCAGAATTTCTTGCCGATGCGAAGCATACTCAGTCGGGAACGAAAACTGTAATTCATTTTTTAATTTAAGGGGAAGTGAAATATCTCGGTCGGTAATGAAAACTGGGATGAACTTTTCTCAAGGGTGCTAATTTTTTTGAGGAAAAAGTAGATTCGGGCCGGATGCGCATGGTAATTTCGCATACGGCACGAATTCATTTTTTTCTCAAAAAAATTTGCGCCATTGAATAAAGTTAATTTGAAAATTGCAACCATTTCTCTCGCACGCACAGCTGTTTCACTTCCCCTTAAACATTTCGGGCAGGTTACTGGCGTCTTCATCTAAACAGCATATCGGACGCTAATCATTTGGTCTTGCTCAGAAAAGATCCGCACCCTTGAAAAAAAAAATCAATCGCTATCTCGTTTACCGCCTAAGAAATGTTTCAATACCAAGATTTTTTTAACGAAAGTACAACCGAGGTTTTCGTGAGTAGACTTTGATCGAGATGGATAGTAAAGATGACCAATATCCGGTTAATAAGGGAAACCCCGTGAAAGGGAAACGATCACGTAACTGGTAGCGCCAGCGGATCGTTCAGGGTACGCCGGTGAGTCTGACAACTCCGTGTCTCGCGCAGGGACTTGGCACGTGTTGACATGAAGGGACTGAATGGGAGACCACTTGGAGGCAACTTACGTACATGGTACGTCGATGAACAATGGCCACGCGAAGAAAGGCATCCATTAATGCCATTCTTTTATTTCGGTATCGCAACTACTTCGGACGCATTATTCCCTCGGGTTTGACTTGCGGAACTGCATCGCGGCTATAATACCTGCGATGCATGGCTAAGATATGTTTTTTTTTTCATTCTCTTTTTTAACCAACACCGCAAAAGACTAAACTCAAAGCGTTACCGCTAGGAAAGTACCGTAGTAGAGCGGTACGGTGGTACGTATCAGTATGTGTGTAAGCTCAATATCGCTGTTCACTTGGTCCGCGGGTTGGTGGAACGAATATACGTTGACTCGGTTGCTCGGCCGTTATAACCCGGGACCGCTCTCGTGTTGCTGGAACGAGGTATACCCTCGTTGGCTTGTTGGTCGTCCGGCTGAACGGCAGCGAGAGAGCCCGGCGAGAGAACCTGCTTGTCTGCCTCGTGTGGTGTGCCGTCCACCGCGGCGGCTCCTCCGTTTCTAAGAGGATTACTCTGTGGTTCTCGTAAAACCTCCTGTGCCGGGGGGTTGGGGGGGGGGGGGGTTGGGGACGGTGTACGGACTCCTCGTACCGCCTCGTAGACGGGGCATCAAAGCGCGCACCCGCCTCGCCGCGCCTTTTCTCTCTTCACCGAAATTTTCATTCCGCTTTATCTCCCCCCCTGCCCCACGGAATACTCCGCTCCCGGGAATATATTTGTACCGGGAGACCCCGATTGTACTTTGCTACCGTCGCGGATCCAGCGGAAGCGGACCGGGGAAAGCTGTACGGGCGGCATTTGACTTTGCGACGCGGCGGGAGAGATTTAGCTGAGGGCGTACAGTTGCGAAGGGCGTACTCGATGAATCCTGTACATTCGCATGTCTCTCGACCTCCGCTCACGACGCCGATGACGTTTCCATCCGGGACGAAAGAATGTTAGAGACAAAGCGACAGAATATCCAGGGACCAGTCTCGAAGTTATTCGTCCGAGAAGATTCCCGAGTCAAGCTTTATCCTACGTTGTAAGAAAGGGGTGGAACTGGAGGGGCGGTCTAGCGGAGTATCCCGACGGTATTACTTCTCGTCTCCCCCCTCCCTCCCGCCCCACAGTCGCTCTCCCAGAAAAGAGGTATATATAGCCTGAAACGGCGTACCGGAGAGGCAGCTACCAGTCGTCTGCCCGGGTAGAGGTGGTAAGTATTCGCGGCGCGTCCTCCTGAATTATCGCGCTAGTATTCCCCGGGAAAATGCCACTAAATCAACCCTCGAGCTGTCCCTCTCACGCGGCTCTCCGCGCGCTATCGCCCCGCGCTTTCCACCCTTCCCCGGTCCTGTTCCTCCCTCGGCGGCGTCCTTCGCCCCCCCCCCCTTCACTCTCCCGCCGCCCAACCCGACTCGAGGAGAGCTTTTCCCGCGAAATGCTACCGACTCGCCAGCCCGCACACGGCAAGATGCAAATACGAAGACGCCGTCGTCTAGCCGGGCGTTCGCCGACGTTATACTTGCACCACCACCACCACCACCACCCCTGGCTCTCCGTACCTACCGCCGAGGAACGAAGGTACGCCCGAGCGGAACCCGGCCAGGGAAACCCGAGAGAGAGAGGCAGCTGAGAGCCAACGCGTGTGAGAGTCGTTCGGTTGAAATATTGTTGCTAAATAAATAACGAACGGTGTAATATGCAAAATTACGAGAGGCTTTGGCTTTCCTTCGGTGCCGCGCGCCCGCGACGTGCTCGCTCTCGTTCCACATCCGCCTAGCGGAGGTCTGTGTATAACTACAGCTACACCGTGCAGACTTTATAGAGCAACCGTAGTCGAGCGTCCCGGTGCCCACGGCTGATAACGCAGTTTTAACTTGGCCTCTCCTCCAACCCCTTCAATCTCACTCGTACCGCCCGCACTCTCTTTCTCAACCCTCGTTCTCTCCTTTTCCCCCCTCGCCCCCGTTCACGTCCAATTGCGAAACGAGAAAATTCACTGCCGCGCTACGCGACGGGACTACGTTGATTAGTCGCGTCTACTGTGTTTTTCCACTGTATGTATAACGCTTAATATGCCACCGCATAGATATACGGGGAGGGCTTGCGGTGAAATTCTGTCGCGATATTCCCGGAAGTTTTATGAATTTTATGATATTTTTTTTTCTT
>JAPYZC010003797.1:0-11366 GCA_030522665.1 Ichneumoninae sp. A BG-2022a
ACTTAAAAATCTGAAAAAATTCATACGTATTCAGAAAAATAAACGAATCATTTTCATAAAAAAAAAAAGTTTTGTTGCCGGGTAATTTGTTAACCAATTCATTTTTTGATGAATTTGTTAATAACATTTTGTAATTATTATTGTGCAAAATTAATCTTTTCAGTACCTTTAGTATACATGATTTTTTTCAGATTTTTACACCATCACGAAGTACTTGCAATTGTCTCTTATTGTTATCGAACTTATGCGAAATCAGCGCGCAGCGAGACTCCCTCCTTAAAGCGTCAAGAGAATAATTATATATATTTCATGACTAGCCAGTCGTTGAAGCGTTCGATAGATCTGTCAATTACGTATATTGTCGTTTCGGACAACCGTAGCACGGTATGCACGACACGAATCTCTCTAAAACCGAATTTGACGCCTCTTTTCAAACGAATTCGGATCTACAGGGTAGATGAAGAGCATAACTGGGCTTTCTTCTCGCTATTGAGATCGTTAGATTAATTTTTTTACATATTTTACGCACCACGAAAGTTCGCCGGTTACTCTTCGGAATTGGTAATTGTCCAAACATTCCTTCACATCGTTATTTACCCGGACGTCATTTTTTTCCGAATAATAATTTCACCGTCGGACAAACACTATTCGGACGAGTGACAATTTGGCGACTCTACGTTTGAAGGTTTAACGATTCGGAAAACGAAGTTCGGTGAAATTGTTGTTCGGAAAAATTGAAGTTCCGTTAAATGACGATTCGGAAGATCAACAGTCGGCCAATTACTATTTCGAACATTCGGAAAAATAAAGTTTCGGAAGTTTGACGATGCACTGCCAGTAGAAAATTCGTATGAAATTTAACGTACCGGACTGGAAGTTTTTATCCAAAAACTGGTATATTGAACTGTCCGTACAATCACGATGAAAAATTAATGTTCAGTGTATTAAAAACATTGGGAATCATTTATTTTTTATAATTTAATATAATTTCAATGAAAAAGCATATTAATTTCTAATCACAATTGTACATTAAAGTTGTACAAATTTTTGCATAAAAACTTTCAATCCGGTACATTAAATTTACAATTTTTTTTAGCGTTCGGAAGAAGTTCGGTCCGATTGGCGATTGAAGTTGCGGCAAAATAATGCGCCTCAACTTTCTTTCTGTCTTTTCCAGCTCGCCTACGACGAATTCGCCCTGTTCTTTCACGACACGTACGGAGGTTCGGTGATTGGCGTTCTGCTCAAGCCCGCGGCCCTCGAGATGAAGGAATTCAAGGTCTCGAACATGAACGGTCGAAGACTGAACGACGACGGTAAACTCGTGCTGAACTTAGCTGCGATGCTGGAGGATTTCTCTATCCTGGGCAGAGGACTCGTGAAGAGCATCGATGTACAATCTAAACGTATAAGTTCGAACTAACTGTTGCGTATCTACGAGAAAAATCGAGGGTGAGTTCGGTAAAGTGTTACTAGGAGTTTCTCGGACAGAAATCGGATTTTCAACTTCCGTTCTCTATTTTTTTTCCAGCACGGTTACGAGGAATTCGCCTTGTTCATTCACGACACGCACGGCGGTCCGGCGATGGGATTTTAGCTCGAGCCCGCGGCTCTCGAGACGAAGGAATTTCGAGGTCTCGAACACGAACGGTCGAAGACCGAGCGACGATACACTCTGCTGCGATGCCGGAGAATTTTTCTATCCTTGGAAAAAGGACTCGTCAAGAGCATCGACGTAATATCGAAACGCGTTGCGTCCGTTGTAAAAAAACAAAAAAAATTGTATGAAATTTAATGCACCGGGCTGGAAATTTTTATGTACAGTGGCCATGAAACATTAATGTTTGGTGTATTAAAACCACTTGGAATACTTTATTTTTTAATAATTTACTTGACTTTTACTACGAAAGGACTTCAATTCTTGTAATTTACTTTAATTTCAATGAAAAAGTATATTAACTTTTCGTCAGAATTGTACATTAAATTTAATGTACTAGTTGTCCAGCCCGGTACTTTAAATTCACAATTTTTTTTTTGTCTTGAATTAATTTTTACGCATCCACGAGTTTGTCCGGAGGGTCGATGTTTATAAATAATTAAAATAAATATATACTATTTCCGTAAAGCTACAAAAACAGAAATACACACACAGAGAGTTCATAACGATTTTTTTCTTTTTTTTTCTTTTACTCGTTAAGCGCGTGACACATTGGTCGTATGGTATGGTATTATATACAAGAATAATCTTTCACGGGGGCTCTGCTCGAGACGACATTGTGAAGAAAAATTTATAAACAACGGAATAACGATTGACTAACGAGAGTACATATTAGGTAGTATAAATGAAAAAAAATGAATAATCACAGCTTACTCGGTATCGTAAACTTGGTCGCGGTCGTTGGGGTTGGGAGATAAAGGTGCAAATTCTTATCGATAATAATTAAATCGAAGCGGCTTAAGTGATGCGGGATAAAATAAAAATTATTATACGCAAGGGCCCGCGATTAATCACAAAATTGTGGATGGGATGGTCCGTCGTGTTACGCAGTTTAACATGTTTTACGTTTTTTTTTTTTCATTACGGAAGGTTCCACTGACCCCTCGCCGTCCGTGTTGCATGTTATGAATAATACCTCTTACGATAAAATTCGCGTAACCACAATCATTAGAGTTCAGTGTGGTAATATTACTAAAACAGTTTAATCGTTATTTACATTAAATTTATAATATTAAATTATTAACGTTAAGACGTATTACAAACGATGCCAATCGCACTAAAAAAATTCCTTAGTGCAAAAATCAGAGATCTCGAGTGAGTTCTTCTCTTTACGTTTTCGTCCGATTGAGAAGAGAAGGAAGCGGTGCTTTTTTATATATATAATATATATATATATATACTTTTTTTTCTTTAATTGCCGCGTCGCACGCCTGTAATACCCACGATTATAATTTTTAATTGTCGTTTACTGAACAACGCCCTTGCGATCGGAGCAAGAGCGGTACAAGGGGAAAAAAATAATATTATATCACCTACAATTACGATGGACGATAGTTTATAGTTGCACGATCACATGCCTACCTCGTCGAACTTTTTTTTTTTTCTTCATCCTTCGTATCTCTCTCGTCAAAGCTTATTTTCCTCTTATCTAGTGTCCGACAGAGCTCTCGTCTCGATATACCTTGAAATATTCTTCTCGGATACGCACGCGATCTCTGATACAGTCGCGTCGTTTCTTCCTTTATTAATTTTTTTTTTACACCTTTCAATTAATCACGCAAGCGGCACACTTTCACTCAATTTCCAGAATAGAAAACTCGGCAAAGCGTCTCGACAGGACAGGTGTAAAAAGAGGACTAACTATCGTCGGATCTTTTTTTTGTTTTGTTTTATATTTCTCGGATGATCCTATTTTTTTCCTGACGATCTCACAAAGTCCGTGTGTGTGTCATTCAATCGTACGCGATTGGCTCGAATTATTCGAATAACAAGACTCTAAATGGTTTCCTCAACGTCCCCGTGGTGAAAAAATCATACCCGCACTGGACTCTCTCATTCACAAGGCAAGAGGCGCTTTTTTTAAATCTTTTGGCATAAGCAACATCTCTCTTATCGGCATCACGAATCCTTACTTGTTAATTTAATCATTAAAGTAACCATCGCGACTCCGCACGCAGAAATAATCGTCGCAACATTACGGCGTCTCCCCCGATCTCGTCCTTTCTCGTTCCAATTAATAGTATCATATAACTATCGTAGGTATTTAATGCGAATCTATTAACGCTATGCATGTCCGTTCACATTTTTTTTTCTCCCTGCACTGTTTCGAGTGTTTCATCGTCTTCTTTTTTTTTCTTCTTTTTTCTCATTTTTTTTTTCTTGTTTATTTATTATTTACAAATGACACACGAACAAAAATACGCACACTCTCAACATATCTCTTAAACACATTACCGACAAATGATCGTCCGCGAGTTTCTCAATCGGCGAACAGTCGATTCGATTTTTATTTCGAATTTTCTTTCTTTCCTTCTTTTTTTTTTTTCGTTCCGTAAAATTGACTCGGGATTTTTCTTTTTCATGCATACAATAATTATCAAGCCCAAGCTGCCAATTCCAAAATAGAGAGACCATGGCTCGTCGACATTGGATTCATTGAAACGGACGATGATCCCGATGCGAATGGTCTTTATAGGTAAAAACTATAGAAATACGTCGCGGTTCCTTCGGTTACGGATGAGGAATCTGGCTCGATTGCGCTAGAACGATTTGCAAATATTATTCGCCTGTTTTATTTTTTTTTTCGTCTCGATCGAATCGTTCGAGGCGATTCGTGCGATCGAGCCATCGCGCACCGGATGGCCGAGATCTCGTCGTTCGGAAGCGTTATTACTAGACAGTGGAGCGTTGCCCGAAGTCAGGGTGCGTCGGCAGGTATAAAATGTATCCGTCTTCGAAATTATAAAAAAATTAACAACCGCGCACAACCGTCGGGGCGAAGCCGCTTCGCCGCGGGACACGATTATCGACGACTCCGTTCCGGTACGGCACAGTCCGGCCGGTATCTCGAACCGGAGCGCGCCGAGTACACTCACAAATATACAAATAACTCCTCAATTTTCTTTTCTTTAATCCATCATTTTATCTGTAAATACAATGATTCCATCTCCGAGGCGCACCACTAACGAATATCCGAACGAGAAAAAAAAATAATTAAAAAAATAATAATCATAATAAAGACACACACAGTCGGGGTCGAGGAGATTTTCACAACCGTACTTAACCAGCAGTCAGTCGTGTGATATTTAAAACATGCTCGAGGAAGAAAAAAAAATTGAAAAAAAAAATATATGTTGCTCGTACGATAAATGTTTATCTACAACATTTTTTTCGGGTGTATTATACGTTTCTGGCGTTTTAATTGAACGGCAACAAAAAAAGAGTAGTCATACTCGTGGACAGACTCGCGGCTCGCGGGTTCCTCTTGCTCACGTTTTTTCCGCGCGAAAGTGCCGCGCCGCGTTGTCGGGCACACGAAAAGTCAATTAGAAAAGATTGTTAACCGTACGTTCCCGTGAGAGTAAGATGGCTCTACCCTGATCAGATATCAGTTGGACGATTTTTTTTTCTCGCGAGGTAAGACATTTTTTTTTTGCATTTCCGAACAGTCGTGGGAAAATTTTTTCCGGAGCCCACGCGCGCGCTACAAAACGTACTCCGCAACGAGACACTCGACTCGCTCTCCACTCTCGCCCGTTCCACCTGGCAATCTCGCTCGCGGGCGGACACAGATATTAAATACAAGTGATTGTTCGACAACTATGTATATTCGTATAATCGATTAAAGGAACGATAGTTATGTTTTTTTACATTTTTTTTTTTAATAGAAACGATGCGATAGCAAAAAATGGGAGAAATTTCGCGGAGGAACCCACGTCGTGTCACTCGACGCTCGGGACAAAGTGTATTACGCGACACCCCACGACAGACTTCTGCGTCAAGCATTATAAAGAGGAAAAAAAAGAAAACATGAAAAATATTGATTTCAACAGCAACTATAAGTACATTAAAAATTCTGTCACAGGCTGTCGCGGAGGACGCGAGAGGCTCCGTGGCGCTCGCTCACGGGCCGATCCGAGGCGTCTATCGAAATATCTTGTTTTCCTATATCGAACAAGGATGGTTCGCCGGTGGCCGATCGACGACACTCTCGATCGTCGGACAGACGAAAAGGCATCGACGCTCGGCTCGTTTCCGTCTCCCCCTCAACCGACGAATTATCCCGTCGCGGCATCGATCGCCTTATCGGACATACACGTTAAATTAAGTGTGAAACGATACTAATTAATCACCTGAATTATTCAGTCCAACTTAGCTTTAATGATTCTTCCCTTGTATTATTTTATTTTTTAATATTTTTTCTTTTCTCGTTTTTTTTTTTCCATCAAATGAAAATATATATGTTATTTGTTTCTTTTCAAGACGAAGCCCGTTGTGAAGCAGCTCCAAGATTCGAAAAGTCGGAACTCGGTGAGACGTACTTTCCGCCCTAGTGTTCATGAGAAGGTAGTCAACATGCTTCCGTTATTCCTTTTTCATTTCGCGACACTAATAATCCGATGAGACTAACGACGTATTTAGAGAAAAAAAAAAATCTATTGGAAGTGTGAAATGCGCAAGCCAAAGGTTCGAACCTCGCGTTCGCCTTTATGCCTCTTGGATTACTTTTGTTTTTCATCTAATTACTAGCTCTGGGCATTTGGCGAGTTTCGGCGTTGCAGTCGCTCGAACTGGGGCGGGGTGGGCGGGGATGAGCACGATAACGAGGAGAGACTAGGGGACGAAACTTGCCGAATCCGCAGACGAAAAATAAGCTACTCTCTCGGTCAACGATATTTTTCAGTTACGAGTGAAGTGACGACGAGGTCGACGGCGCTGATGATAATGACGGTAATAATAATGATGATAATTATAAGTGATAATGGTAATAATAAGAGCCGTAGCGGTAATAGTAATGGCTGTGTGTGGTGATGGTAGTCAGTTGTTTAAAGGTGGAGGCGTGGGACTCGGCGTCGTGGTGACCGTCGTGTGAAGAACGGAGTCTCGCGACGCCGAACGGCTGAAGTCTCGGAGCAGCGTGACGGCCTCGCGCTCGGTCGCGCCGTTCTCCTTGCCGTTCATGTTCGCGTTGACGATCTCCTGGTCCGGATCGACGCTGTCGACGTCGCGCTTCCCATTCCTGGCGCCGTTCTCCACGGCACTTATACCCGCGCACTGTACCGTCCCCCCAAGCCCAACAGTACCGGACAGTCATTTCTGTCGTCCACTTTTTTTCTTCTTTCGCTTAAAGAAGCAACAGCATCTGGAAATAAAGCAAACACTAATAGGACTTAGAATCGTTTGTCAATTTGTTTGGGTTTGTTTTGTTTTTTTTTTTTTTTTTTTTTTTTAGTAACATTGATCATGCAAACAACACGTCGGGACGATGATCGAAGGGATTATCGCGGGGAGACCGCGGTAATGCCTTCGGTATTTTCGACGATCGATCCGGACGCGGCGGGAGAATTAAGCGACGTAACGAGATCAAAATAATTACCGCGCTTGATGGGACGGATAAAAAAGTGTAACGAGACGCGGGTCGATCCGCGAGGAGAGACGAGTTTCTCTCGTCGAGGATATTTTTTTTTATGATAGAGTGTAAAACTAAGTTCTTGTGGAATTTAATGTAAGTTTTTATGGGAAACTGGTGTATTGAATTTGGTGGTAGTTTAGTGGTACATTAAATTTCGTTAACGACCGTTAACGATCGTGGTGAAAAATTAATGTTCGGTGTATTAAAACCATTGGCAATATCTCGTTTTTAAGAATTTAGTTTAATTCTGATGAAAAAGTGTATTAGTTTTTTATGACAATTGTACGAAATTTAATTACATTAAATTTAATGTACCAGTTCTTGAATAAAAAGTTCCAGTTCGGTACATTAACATTTACTTTTTTTTTTGACAGTGTACCGATAAGAAACTGTTTCATCGTCCATCCGTATTTTTGTCGAGAAATTGGATTTCCGGAATGCAGACGGACGACGACAATCTCTCGTTTAGATTTTTCGGGCTCTCGCGAATGACGTAGTGACGGAATCGTTTGTCATTTTTTTTTTTTTTTTTTGCTAACTCCGATCATGCAAACAACAACGGGTCGGCGCGATGACCGAAGGGATTATCGCGGGACACGAGAACTAATGCCTTCGGTATTTCCGTCGATCGATCCGGACGACGCGAAAGAATTAAGAGCTTACGCCACAGTAAAAATTGGATTTTTTTTCTAATAGTTTATAGTGCCAAGAATATTCTGTTAAATTTTTATGCCGATATTCAACGAATTAAGAAATTTACAGTTAGTTATGTGGAAAGTAGCGAAGCGCTCGAGCAGCGGCGCGGACTTTGAACTTTGATCGCATTTTTTTCAAAACGTGATTTTAAAGATCAGTGTCCCTGATATCTCAAAAATGGCTCGATGAATTTTTATGAACATTGGCACGGATATACTTCAATAGATTCTTTAGTCCGTGACGGTCTCATATTTTTGAAATATAATTAAAAATATATATTTTTAATGATTCAAAGTGTTTTTTCAAATTGCCGCCATTTTGCCATTTTTTGTCTCGTCAACGCCCGCTTTATATGTGTTTTATTAAGAAACAAAAAATAAAAGTTGTTTCTTTAAAGGAACTTGAAAAAAAAGACCGATAAAAGATACATAACAACAATAAAATTGAATAAAAATATTCCTAAATATTCTTTAACATATCCTTCTTCCACCCTACAAAAAGTAACTCGATAAATCGTACATTTACCGAGAAAAAAATCACGAAACATGCACGAGTATTTACCCATTTACTGTGACGTGTGCCCTTAACTGGCGTGACGAGATAAAAATAATTACCGAGTCCGTTGAACAGATAAAAAAAACATAACGAGGCGCAGGTCGCTCCGCGTCGTGACACGAGTCGCTACTCTCATCGACGACGATATTTTCTTTTTATGTTACCGATAAGAAACTCTTTCATCGTCCATCCGTATTCGTCGAGAAAAAGGATTTCCGGAAAGTGGACGAACGCCGATAATCTCTCGTCGATATTTTCGGGATCTCGTGAACGGCGCAGCTCGCGACACCGAGGGCACGTCTTTTTATTCGACCCGTCTAACGTCCGACCGCTGAAACGAACGTAACTTCCATCCGATTAATACACACCATCCGTTAAAAATTTTATGATCGATGAGCGTTCGAAACAATTTTCGTGTGAGGAAAAATCGACGCAACTTCGAGACGGTACAGTAAAGAAACAAACACAAAAAAAACAGAAAAACAAAAAATTTTAATCCGTTAACAACTAAATAAAAAAAATAACGTACAAATATTCTACTAACTTGGTTTCATCGATCATCTCGACTTCCTGGGGCGCAGTTATCGGGGTGTTGGAGTGTCCAGCCGTCGGGTCGTCGTTGGCGAGCTCTCCGTTCGTCGAGGATACAACCTATATCGACAGAAAGATATTCGTTAGCGAGACACTTTGACGCACCAATAAAAAAGACATCCTCGATAACACGAATAATAAATTGAACGAATTCACGGAGTCCGACAGGTGTAAGAAGAGTCGACGAAAGCTCATTACGATAGTCGAATCTACTGTGTACGTGGTACTCGGTTGTCTTACGGACATCTCAAAAAAAAAAATAGTAATAATAATAAAAAGCTGATAAATAATTACCAAGCATCTATAGTGTCAACGGTAATATCAACAAAAGTAAGATATGAACACAGTGTAAAAAAACGAAGGTACGAAGATAGATCAGTGTCAAAGGATGGTCAAACAGAGAAAAATTCTTCGACTTATCGATGGATTCCGCGAGAACGTCGATAATCCGAGAAGATATCGGAAAAAATAAAAAGTGCTCGTAGGTGGCCGGTAGCAACTGGATATCTTCGACGGTACACACTGGAGCAACAGCAATTATTACGGGCTCGGTGTGACTCACTATCGGTAATCTAACGTGTTATTAAGGATGCTTCGCACGTACATCCCCAGCCAAAAGTGAGATTCGGTGAGAATTTGAACACTTCCTAATGGTATAAAAATCTGAAAAAAATCAACTGTATTGAAGGTGCCAAGAATATTGATTTTGCACAATAGTAATGTCAAAAAGTTAGTAACAAATAGTTGAAAAAATTATTGTTCGACAAATAATCGGCAAGGCTTTTTTTCTCTTTTCAAATTAATTAATTGGTTTTCTAGAAGCCACATGAATTTTTTCAAAATTTTCTTACATTTTGGAATTCTCTTTAAGGCCGTTTTTAATTTTTTTTAACTACGGAACTATTGCCTTGAAACTTTTTGTGTATACTGTGAAATTGTGTGTGAATTGTCCGATACTTAAATATATCGGAAATTCGTCCCTGTACATAGATTTTTCAAATTTACGAATGAAAAATTTTGAACCGTAAGAATATTCTAAAAAAAATTCATATGAATTCTAAAAAATCAAGGAATTCATTACAGCTGAGAAACTAAAAGGATTCCAAATTGTTTTCAACAGTTTATTTTTAAATAATTTGTGAATAACTGTTATTATGCAAAATCAAAGTTCTTGACATCATTAAAACGCAGATTTTTCAGATTTTTGGTACATCGCGAAGTGCTGAAATTTTGATCGAATTCAACTTTTGGTTGGGAAAGTGTGTGAAGCATCTTAGAAAAAAAATTATAACATTTTTATTGAATAAAAATAAAAACCCACAGAGAGAGAGAGACGAGAAGACGATATAGTGTGAGAAAAAAACACAAGAGCACAGGGGGCATGCTGCTGAAAACGTTAAATGCATCTCAAGCGTCAACTGACCATAATCCGATGATGACGTGACTAGAAAGGTATATTTATCAAATGTTAATAATTCATCGAGCATCTTCCCCGCAGCTTCGGTTGATCCGCGGTATGACAATGTGAATTCGATTCTTATCGGGCGGGGTGGGGCGAACAGGTCGTTGGGATATCGGGGTAGAATTCTCGTACATTCGGGAAAATCGTCGTGGATGAAACGTGACACGTCAAAGGAACGGGTAGACAACGGGCGGGTACACTCACCTGTACTGAGCCGTGTCTATCAGCCGGTGTCAACGTGCCACCAGCACCTGATTGCTTCACTGTGTCGGGCCATGGCACTCCCACCCCTTTACCGCCCCCGCCTCCCATCCCTCCACCTGCCACGTCCTGGAGGAACAAGCGGGAGATTTTTTTGGAAATGCATTTTTTTTTGTTAGTCGTTACTGAATCGATTTAAGGGGCTGCTGGAGATTCCTGTTTTACCGACGGAACGAGGCCATTTCGCAGAATCGACTTTACATCGTTAACATGCTACGCATATTCTTCAAATTTTCCAGGACTGCGATACTCGCCATAAACGCTTCGGCGTGCACTCGAATTTCGGTCGAAAACGTTCAAGAAATTAAGGAGGTTGGAGCGAGTGGTGTTCATTTTGCCTAAATTCGAGAAATTCGGGCAAGAATTGCAAACACTTCCCAATGTTATAAAAATCTGAAATAATTCATACTTATTGTAGGCACTGAAAAGATTCATTTTGCATAATAATCATTTCAAAATATTATTGACAAATTGTTGAAAAAAAAATTGTTCATCAAAATATGTGGTAACTCAACTTTTTTTTTTTTATAAAAATGATTCGTTCATTTTTCGGAATAGGTATGAATTTTTTCAGATTTTTATCTTTATTTTGATTTTTCTTGTTTTTTACATGGAAAAATGTGCAAAAGTGAAAATAAAGATAAAAATCTGAAAAAATTCATACGTATTCC